>CAUHTR010003605.1:0-44655 GCA_959609185.1 Schmidtea polychroa | reverse complement strand
AAAAAATTATAAACTTGAATTTTAAAATATCTTTTCTTGTTTCGATCCATGGTCTGTGGTTTTTTCCTTCAAAATTAGGTCTTATTTCCCAGGATTTTGATAACTATTGATTAATTTTTAATTTCATTATAAATATATATAATTTTAGTTATATTGTTGTATACACGATTTAAATGCTTTTTGCTTCATTTAAATCTATATTATTTTTTTTTGGAAACTTTTGAAGCAAAATTTACCTTTTTTTAATATTTTTTGCATGAACACATTATTGTGAGGAGTTAAAATTAAAATGTTAAATTAAAATTATTTCATGATTAAATTTTGTAAAATTAAAAGTGAAACTTAAATTGTTTGAAATATATTAGAATAAAAATGGTTTAAAATTAAAATATTCATTTTAATGAATATTTTACTTTTAATTTTGAAATTAAAATTTATAAAAAGAAAATGTCCCAAGAATATTTGTTTATATAAGCAGATTTAATGAAATAGAATTTTGGATTTATTTAGTCTTAGAAATTTATTTGATGACAGAGGAATTGAATGTTATAGCTTCTAACAGTTATAAAAATAAATTCAGACTTTTCAATTTTATTTGTAATATTTTGAGCATAATTTCTTTCTTTTTATGTTAATATAATCTGAATTAAAGACCTAATTATATTGGTATATCGCAATTTGATGGCTACTTATGATAGTAATCGTCCCTACCATCGGGTTGGATTAAGTTTACTTGTGATTCTCCTATAAATTTGAAAAGTAGGCCCCATCTTTTAACGCTTTTGCCAAAAATGTATTAATTTCTTGAAATTGTTTCCAATTCCTAAATCAAATTTTTTTAATAAAGAAATAATTTTATCTTTCATTCCTTCTACAGAATGATCTTAAATTGAAAAATATCACAAAAAGGTTTCTTTTGTTTTTCAAAATCTATAGGTTCCGATCTATGATTTCTTGTAATTTATACATATCTAATAACAATGCTTAATTGGTAAACTTTTGTTATATCTTGAGTAGAATCATGTAAAATTGAGTATCACGGGCTTAATTTAATATTAGTAATTACTTTTTTCCAGCAAATTTTCTCCAATACATTGAATTATTTCATTTTGGATTATGGGATTATTTAATCGAACCAGTTGGCATTTCTAAAACGTTTTTTTAAAACTTCGTTATATTTGGCTAAAAATTCAAATTACAGACAAAATATTTCCATTACAAACATTAACTCATTATGTCCACGATATGATGAAGAATTTCTCGCAAGTTTTATTGTTATATCAAATAATCGTTTTAAAACTTTTCTCAAGAAATGTTCATAATTCCTTATTTGATCTTCAGTTTGATTGCCAATCGTTCTATTTCCCCCATAAATCATGTACCGTACAACAATTTATGTGGTGTTTTGATGATGTATGTATTTTTATTTTNAAGGTTTTATCAGGAGTCGAAATCGGAGTCAGAGTCGATAAAAATCAATCGAATCTTGGACTCCTTTTCCACTTCGAAAAAAAAATAATTTAAACTTCTCTCTATTTCACACACGTATGTTAAAGTTGCGAAAACATGAATGCCAATAAAATGCAGCAGGTTAGCGGTCTAAAAACAGAATAATGCGTGGATACAAGGCGAACAATATTTTTACTACAAGAGCCCAAAAGAGATACGAACTAGTGTGTCTAGAGAGAGAATTTATTCAATCTTTATTTACATGTTTAATTTATTCCATTATAAAAATAAACAGTTTGTTAAACTTCAATGCAGCGAAATAATTAATAACTTAAAGTATAAAATACATGTAGTGCTTTAATTCATAAAAAATAATAACAATAAAAAAGAAAGTTTAAGCTATATAATTCGTTTCTCTCTCTTAAATGTCCGCTCTCTCCAGTCTCTAACGTTAGATATCGATTGTTAAGCCTAACGTAATTATCACAGAGTCCCCTTCTTTCAAATCGGAGACTTAACTGGTTATATCCGGTTTTTGATCTATCGATGAAAGGAAATCCGAAAGTTATTAATTCCGTCTTAAATTAATAAACTTTGATAACTCTAGCTTTTACCATTGTCTTTTACGGTAAAATTAAATCTATTTACAGACTTGGTTTAAAGTTTTAGACCGAATACTTTGTTAGTTAGATGATTAAGAATTCGGATTCATGGAATAAAAAAAATTCAAGTGCGCGACTTTTATGAAAGGAAATCAAAGTTCATTTAACTTGACTATATAATAAACTTAGATTACTCTAGTTTTTACCATTTTATTTCACTAAAAATTAGCTTTATTTACTAATTTCATTTAATGTTGTAGACCGTATACTTTGTTATTTAGAGTTTTAATTTAAGACTTTGGATTTTCATCCATTCATTATAACAAAAATATAGAAATGGATTTTGAAAAATATCTTGATCATGAAGAGAAATCCAAACGCATTTGTTTGATACAAGACAAAGACGCTGAAGACAACGAGGGTATAATAAAAGTACCTCCATTGACAAAATTTAAAAACGAATTTATTGTAGCATTATCAAAAGTAGATAAAATTAATCGTAAGTCAAAACTTAATGTAAAAAGTGCAATAGCTAAATATTCTGAAATAGTACAAAATTCTGCCTTTGTTACTGCCTTTCCACCTACTCAAGTTAGTGTGGAACGCTTATTTTCAGCTCTGAGATTGATCAAGTCACACCTACGAGCTAACCTGAAAGAGGACATAACAGAAGCCATTCTTTATTTTAAGAACAAATTCCCTTAGCTAAATTTTTTTCAAATTTCATTATATATACATGCAAATTGCAAAGTATGATACTATTAAAATTAAATATTGTTATACTTGTATTTAGTTTTATTGCGAAATTATTATAATAAAATTTTGCAAGTTCTTTATTTTTTTTTATAAAAGGGAAAGTATTATATGTTACAGTCATACCCCGGATAACGTTGCCCCGAATAAAGTTGTTTCGCTGTAACGTCGGTCCACCATGGTGAAAAAGGATCTTTTAAATCTATTTAATTGCGAATTTTTTTCTTAATTATAATTGCTTCGTATAACGTTGTTTCGGTTAACATCGCGTTTTTCTGGAACCATTTAACAACGTTAACCGGGGTATGACTGTACTCTATTATTAATAACTGTCTATGATAGTAATATAGTTAAAATTTAGGTTCTATAATTATTAATAAGAGGAAAGTTATCGTTTATAGTTATTCGTCGGCATTCAATACAACTATTATACTATTTAAAATACGAAAAAATAAAAATCATCATTTCTTTATTGAGAAAATTGTTTTATTTTCCAATATGTATTATGATTTATGAATATGCAATACGAAACGGTAGAAAAGCCTGTTTAGTAGTGATGTTACTCTGAATCGGAAACGAGAATCGGATATTTTTCAGGAATAGGAATCGGTAATATTTCTATGATTCCTGAACTTTTTTATGCCCATTGTAATGCTAAAAGAGAATATTCTAAAATCCATATCTCCGGAAATATTTGTCGTATACTAATAATTAAAACATTTTGAAATTGCTGGCAATCATTAGGCAATTTCAATTTATTTAAAATAGTATCAAAATCATTAAATATGTTTAGAAATAAATCTCAAACCCCAATAGTTTCAGTGTTCGATCTAGTCTATAGGTTTTCATGTAATGGGTCATCTCCGCACACGAATTCCGAAATATAGCCGATTGAAAAGCATTAGTCATATATTTGAGTATAGGAAAATGTGTAAAGCTACAAGTGACTTAAAATCTTTTAAAATTTTATGCCAAGCATGTGTTATGAAATCATAATAACTACAATTAACATGCAATCAGCAACGAATTTATTGAGATTATTTAATTAACTCATAATCATTACATCATTATTGTTTCCATATATAACTGTTATTGGCGGACTGATGATGTGGATAATGTAATTGAAATATATTTCGTTTGTTTAGGGTTTTCGATTCTTTATTAAAAATGGGCCGTCATTTTTTCGATATTTAGCAAAAAATGATAACTTAGCATTCGTCACAGAAATTTAACAAAAATGGTAAGATTTCAATGAAAATAAAATTGAATGGGAGACTACTTATCGTCAACTCAGCCACTATAAAATAATACAACACCACGTGGAAAGAAATATTGAAAATTTAAGAAAAATTATTGAAATATTTCTAAGTTACATAAAATTCAAATATAGAAAGCAATATATTCTTATTTTTATTTACAGAAGATATGCTTAACTTTTTTCTTTGAATTGATTACTAACATCCAATTAGCATAATACTAAATTATTAACCAACCAACTAAATTATTGATAATATGTTGTTAATCAATTACAATATATTTTCAAGTATATGTGCAAATCTAAATTAAAATCAATCAGCCTTTGGTAAACTTTTAAACGGATTAATTAATTTTTTCAAAACTTAAATTAAACTTAATTTGAATGATTTAGAATAAATTTAATAATACTTTGAATAAATTTTCAGATTATTAATTGATAACACACATTAAAGTAATTAAATTTTGAAATCAAATTATCTTATTTTACTAAATAATCAAACACAATACTAACTAACAATCAACCATCAACTAAAATGTTGAAGTTGTATATGACATGTCCAAAATTTTCATTATTTCTGATATGATTTTGTTCTTCTCGTTATCATATGAATAACCTGATTGGATTAACTTGGTGATCATAGTGATGCTATCTTTTGTATGTGAGCTTTTCATAATCTAATTTTACTGATAGTTTTATTATGGGAATTATTTTAATGATTTTCTTAGAGTGTAAGTATTACCATGCTCAAAAGCTAATACAAAATAAGAACTACTGTCTGAGTATTGATAGGTATTAAAATATAAATGTGAAAAATATAAATGACTAGGTATAGAAATGCTAGTAATTGATTAGATAATGTAAAACTGAATATTTTTGTAATAATAATCACTAAAGTAAATTGTTATCTGATGGATAAAGTTAAATTAAGCTTTTTTACATGAATTATTAAATAAATTTGTTAGATATTACATTAATTTAATTGAATTGTTCGACTTTAAACGAAATGTAATAGATCGTTCAAAATATTTGTTAAGATTTAAATTATATACTGAAAGTGAAAAACAAGAAATGAATGACTAAGTAACTGGATTGATGGGGTAAAACATTGAATTCTTTGTAATAATAATAACAAGTAAATTCCTATCTACTGAATAAAATAGTTAAAAATTTTAATGCTAAGAATTAATCGTTAAATAAAATAAGTTTAAAATAAATAAGTTAAATAACTCAGCGATTTTCGGATAATTAAATAATTAGTAAAAATATAAATCTTGAATTAAAGTACAGGAATTTATTGTCCAAATAACAAGTGCAAGTAAATATTTAAACTATTCAAAACATAGTAAATAAATATCATAAAAATGCAATTAATGGATAAGTAAAGAACTTCATATCCGTCAGTGTACCTCACATTTCAGATGTGCGTGACCACTGATATTAATAGACTCGTCTACTTGTAGCACAAAAACTCCACTTTTCCTTATTTTTCAAATAACTTTGATTCAATACTCTAGAAATATCATTAATGTGGCATCAGATCGTATCTGCTGGCGCAGATATTTTTTGATTTCCTTAGCGGCTTCTTGGCTAATTGTAATCTTGACAACCTTTTTTGCAGACAGATAAAATTGAAGTTTCAGCGCGGAATGAGGCTTCTTGGATTTAACTAGAATATTAGCAATCACGTAGCTTTGTCTGATGTTTTGAAAGACGAACTCGTGATAGTTACCTGTTTCTTAGACTAGTCGTTCAAACGTTATAAATAGACTGTCTTCTTGACTCACCAATGGGTAGTTAGGTTCTAGGGTTTTTCGCTGAAGGCCTCCAACACCCTTGCGAAATCTTGGTGTCCGTCTTTTGGAGTTGTAGCTTTTCGCTTTAAGGAATGTGGAACATTATAATCACCCAATTATTTCCCTACCCACCCTGGGGTATATACAACAATAGAAAGATACAACACCATTGGGCCCTAGAACCTAGAACCTAACTACTTATATATATTGTATATATATTACACAGACTCCCTTATAAATATCAATGTAGTAGAAAATAATAAATTTCATAGATTCATCTTTTAAAATGTTTTGTTTTGTTTGTATAATTCGATTATTTTAATTAACTTAGATGATTATTAATTAATAATAAAATTTACTAAATATATTTTTTGACAAGATAATTAAAAACAAAATTAATAACGAGTAATTTGACATTTTTGACCGAAAAGTTTTATCAATGATTGTTTAAAGCTAGAATTAATAAACCAGTAAACTATCGGAGAGATTGAACTATGAAGATAACCTAGAAGCAAGGTGTAAGGAAGTACCTAAAATTAAATTATTTGATGAAAAATTAATATTATGAATAAATTAATTATTTAAACAAATTATAAATTTATTATAGACAGGTTTAATTTTACCAAATTATTATTCGTGATAGGTTTCCTAAAACCTTTTTACAATATGAGAAAATTAGCTGTATAAATTGAAATTTTTGATTTTACTCATGTTCTTATCCGTCACTTTACCAATTCTCTAGGTCAGAGGTTTTCAATCTTTTTTAGAGTGGAGCACTATTTTATATTCCTCGCTAATGAGGAGCCTCAATATTAAAAATGAGTTTAAAAAAACAGATATTCACACTACGTACATTTATTTATATCAAGATACACTGAATTTCAAAAGGTTTAATAAAAAAGAGAGCAATGAGTTCTTTTTGAGTTTTTACATCAAAAATTGTAAAATTTTAAGGAGCCTTCGAGCTCCGTAGAGTATATATTGAAAACCACTGCTCTACATGTATAGTTCAATGCAGCTTTCACACATTTTAATACTGTTTATTTTAATGTTTACCTGATTGGTATTGGTCGATTGATCATTGAATGAAAATTGAACGATTGATTTATTTGTTCCGTTATATTTAAGATTTTAATTGTTTTGATCACTACATTTTTAATTAAATTTTTTGTTATGTAATATTTGAAGGGGCGTTATAACTCTTTGTGATAACGTGTAGTTATGAATGGAAGTCAAAAATCGCTAATTACGTGATATCATTTATGGATTGGCCTTTTTATTTTTATTTTATATTTTACTGTAGTGCCTACACATGGCATTATATTTAATTTAATTATAAATTAATTAATGAAAGATTTTTACCGTTTGTTTAAATTCAGAAAAATAGTTAAAGAGATTTAAAAATGAGAAGAAAGAAGAAAAAAATGGACCCGACAATTTACCGAGAATGCAATCACACTTGAAATTTCATATCGAATAAAAAACTTAATCAATTGATTGTCGTGTTATTTTTTATTACTAAGATTTATTATGACTCATTTAATATAAATTTTGATTAAAGCATGATTATATATCTTTTTATTGTTTATGAGATTAGAAAAATTTGACTGTTCAAAGAAGCAAAAATTTGATCAATTTGACACTTTTTGTAATCAGTTAAATGATACAAATTACTTGTTCAACCAATTTAAACTGAAAATCAGAAAGCTTCTTCGAGATTAAAAATCTGAAAATTTGTCATATTTTGTTTCATAATTGCGCTTCATGTTATATTTTTTTAGAAAAGCAAAATGTTTAATACAAATATCTTAAACTTGAAAAAGTATTATAGTTTCAGGAATCAATCAATAAAGGTCCGAATAAATGTGCTGATAAATCTATTGAATCGTGAATTAAGTATTTATAAGTAGATTCTAAAAAGGCATATAGTGATTAAAATAAGATATATGGACTAGCTGGCGATATTTCCTTTTTTATCAGTGCTTTTATTGTTCGCCACTTTATTCGAGTAAACCATAATTTCACTCATTGTTGAATTTATAATATCTGTTTTTTGTTTTTCTTTTACTATTTTATAAACCAAATGATAAATTTACAAATTACTTCAGACTGCATTTAATAAGTTACTTCATGTCAGTCACACCTAGATCTACCAAAAAAACAAGAACTGGACATCTATTTTTTGCATGTACGCGTATTTAATTTTTACCAATACATTTATAACAATTGAGAACCAAAATGAAATTTGTATTAACGTTTTCTATTTTTAGGAAAAGTGCAATGTAACATCATTTTTATTTAAAGTTTTCTACATAAAATTAAGTTTTCAACACGTTATATTTTTTTTATATTTAAAATTTACATATGAGGAATATTTTATCCATGTAAATAAATGCTATCTTCTACGGCCAAGATATATCAACCAATTTCAGTATAAAAATTTTATTTTGTAATCATGCATGCATTTATCATGAAAAAAACACATTAATATCTTGGATATCAATGAATTTTACATGATAAGAAAATGACAGTTAGATTATTTTGCATTACCTATATAGACAAGAGTAAATGAACTGAATAATTTTTTGTTGAAATATTCCAAATATTTTTGAGTTAATTTAAGTAATAAATATAAAAATTACAAATCTTACAATCTTGATAATTTTAATTTTTTGAAAGTTCTTTTAAAATTTTGTACTTATTTTGATGTTTTATATTCTACTTTTTAGAAAATTGTGCTAAGAAAAATAACAAAACTATGTAGCCGTTATGCAGTCGTTTCAAAATATATGAAAATCTTACACGTCTATTTTTGTTTGTGATCATAGTATTTAAATTCGAATATTTTTTGCCTTCGAAAATGGGGAATATTGCTATGAATTTTTAGATTACTGAGAATAACCAAAAAATCCTTTGGAATAATAATTTACAGATACAAAAAATTTGGAAAAATTTCTAAAGGAAAAAGAGGTAGCAGCAATGAAATTATTTCAGAAGTACAGGGAAATTAATTTATTAAAAAAATTAATGTGTTTGACAATTAGTTTCTTTAATAAATTATAATTAAAAATTCAACCTACTTACATTATATCGAAATAATTGCA
This sequence comes from Schmidtea polychroa, assembly GCA_959609185.1. Lineage (NCBI taxonomy): Eukaryota > Metazoa > Platyhelminthes > Tricladida > Dugesiidae > Schmidtea > Schmidtea polychroa. Next base: position 35,696 of record CAUHTR010003605.1, on the reverse strand, counting down.
AAATATTTCTAAAATAAATTTCATTTCTATAATTCTTTAAAAAAAGCTAAAACTAATTAATAATAAATTATAATACAAATGTTGACTAAAAGTAATATTTAAGAACTTGAAAAATCTCATAATTATATAAAATCAAAATTCAAGTCTTAATATTTACTTAAAAGTAAAAATCTTAATTGAAAGCCATTTCTAAAACAAATAAACCCAATAAAGTAACTCTATTTCATCAAAAATGCTGAGTTAGTGTATACACCAACCTGTATTATAGATGCTTTTATTCCATGCAAACAGGAATTCAAGCACGAAATTCATAGCATCTAATAATATATTAAATAAAATCTTTAATAATAAATAAAAAAAATCAACCTATAATAAAAGTGCGTATCATTACCAAAATTTGCACTAAATAACTCCCATGACATAGATAATAAAAAATACACAATTAGACATTAAGACTTTGACAATAAGTAGCATCCAAATTTTAAAAAGAAATTATGAATATTTATAAAGATATTTATGGTTTTTTACATGATCAAATATTCGATATAAATGAAGTCATGGAAATGTCTAAGTTTATTTTTAAAATTTAGTTCATTTAGAAATTTTTGTGTACATTTTTTATCAAAAATAATGTTAGAGAAACATTATTAGCAAAATTAATAGAAATATAGGATTTAACATTGTTACTCAATTAAATATTTTGCTTTTTATTGTAAAAATTCTGTCGCATGTTCTAAAAAATATTTTAAAAATTTTTTATACAAATTATAAAAATTAACTTTATTTCTAAATTTAAAATTGGATCAGCAAAGTGTCAAATTTATATTGTTTTCAAAAAAACTTGTCAGATTTCACTTTTCTTTGAATTAAAACTATATGGCTGAAAGACTTTCGTAAGGTGAGATGAAATTTTATTGAATTAAAATAATACTAAAAATAAAATATTAATCAAAGAAATGATAAAAAATATCGCTAAAATAATTATTACAAATGTTGGATAATTAATTCAGTCGTGATTATTTAAATTTGGGAAAACGTGATAAATTCCAAAATAAAATAATTTGACTTTTAAGAATTGGGCATTTTTATTTTAAAGTTTCTTTAATATTTTTATTCGAATTTTGTAATAAAATTTATAAGTACTGTATATACTCGAGTATGGGTCGAGAAATTTAATTCTCTTTTCAGTAGAGCGAAATGATCATGGACTTTTACTCGAGAGGCAAAATACACTGAAGATTTTAGGATCGAATATCCAACATTGCTAAATTCAATTAAAATTTAAACCTCCAATTTAATTCATTTTAATCGTTTTTAATCCAAATTCCGTAACACTGGAGTATAATCCGGAAAATTCCATTTAGGTTGAGAAGATTCAATAAATTTACCTTTAAACTAAATAAGCTTATAAATTAATAATTTAAGAAATTGTTGAATTTGCTTAAGCAAAAATAAAATAAAATAATATATAAAAATGAATTACAAGAAATTATTTCGATTTTCACCTCCGATTTCTTTTTCATTGGCATTTTATTTTTTAAAAATGAATTATTTAAATTTTAAAATGATTTTACTAAAAATTAAAAAATAAATTTTATTAGTTGTAATTTATTAAAAATTTTTCATTTGTATTTTGGAAAATACAAATTTTTATCAAATAAATTTCTGAGGAAAATTATAGCGCATTAAGCATATCAAACTTTTTAAAAAATTAAATAATTTAAGCTAAATGTATTTTATTTATCTTTAAATTTCAAATAATTTTATGAAGTATTTTATAGGCCATTATTGTCGAAATTGTTGTAAATCAAATTCAAACTTATGAAAGTAACAGATTTATTAACAAGACAGAAATTTTTTTGAAATACTAAATATTGAAGTTTGTCAAATTTACAAGCAATATTCAAATAATAATTGTAAGATTTCATTTATTTTAAAGCATAAGAAACGAAAATAATTATTGCAAAATAAAAAAAACATCCAATAAGAGTAAGATTTTTAGATTTTTCTTTAAAATTCGCTTTTTTCTTTATTTTAATGTATTTAATTTTTATATTTTGGAATTGGTAGATTTATAGGCATCAATATCTTAACTAACTAGCTAATTTAATTGGATTTATGTTTTAATATTAACATTAAAATATATTATTTATATAGAAATAAAATTTTTAAGTGTTTCATTAACAATATTTAAGTTATAAATTTAATAAAAATTATTTAATTTTAAATTTATTAAATAAAAATATTAATTTTTTTCGATTTTAATTGAAATAATAAAATAAAATAATTAAATTTATTCTACAAATAAATTATTTTTTTTAATTAATGATAATTTTATTTTTGTGATAGCTTTGAATAATTTAAAATTTTATTAAATTTAATTAAAAGAATTTTAGCCAATAGTATTTATGAAAATTAATAAAATTAAACTGTTAATTTTCAATTTTGGATCATGTTTAATATCAAATTCATCAAATTAAATAAACAAATATGAATAACGAACATATGGAAATAGATGAAGAGATCCTCAACTTGTCTCCAAGAGACCTGGAATTCAGATTGCATTTACTCGACAACGAAATTAGTCTAATGAATTCTGAAATCAGACAAAACAAATTCAATATGAAAGAAAAACTTGAAAATATAGATTCTATTAAAAAAATGATAGAAAAACAAAAAGTTCCTCCATTTCTTGTTTCAACCATTGTGGAAATTCTCAATATTGAACCGGACGAGGAAGAATATGAAGATGGAGCTAATATTAATCTGGACAATAAAACTACTGGAAAATCTGTTGTCATCAAAACGACTAATAGGAAAACTGTTTTCCTTCCAAATACAGGCTTGATTGATTCTGACGAATTGAATCCTGGAGATTTGGTTGCTGTCAATAAAGATTCTTTTATTCTTATAGAGAAATTGCCATCAGAAATCGATCCTCGTGTGAAAGCAATGGAAATTGATGAAAAACCAACAGAAAAATATAGCGACATCGGAGGATTAGATTCGCAAATTCAAGAATTAATAGAAGCCGTTGTATTACCAATTATTCACAAAGACCAATTTAAAGCAATTGGCATTCAACCTCCGAAAGGAGTTCTCATGTATGGACCACCTGGAACTGGTAAAACTCTACTAGCTAGAGCTTGCGCAGCACAAACGAAAGCCACATTTATCAAATTAGCAGGTCCACAATTAGTTCAAATGTATATTGGTGATGGCGCTAAATTAGTGAGAGACGCCTTTGAATTAGCCAAGCAAAAGGCTCCAACTATCATTTTTATTGATGAACTCGATGCTATTGGAACAAAACGGTTTGACAATGAAAAATCTGGTGATCGAGAAGTTCAAAGAACCATGCTTGAATTACTAAATCAACTCGATGGTTTCCAACCAAATGATGATATCAAAATAATTGCTGCAACAAACCGAATAGATACGCTTGATCCTGCCTTGTTAAGAAGTGGAAGAATAGATAGAAAAATCGAATTTCCAGCTCCAAACGAAGAGGCAAGAGCAAGAATTATGCAAATCCATGCAAGAAATATGAATGTATCGAAATTAGTAAATTTTGAAGAATTGTCAAGATCTACTGAAGATTTCAATGGAGCCCAATGCAAAGCTGTTTGTGTTGAAGCTGGAATGATTGCATTACGAAATGGATCGAAAGAGATTGTTCATGAAGACTTTATTGATGCCATTTTAGAAGTACAATCAAAGAAGAAGCCCACTCTCAATTATTTTGGATAATGTTTTTAAATAATTTATAATAAAATCTTAGACATTTATTTTGCTATCCTTTATTTTTAATATTACAATTTAATTTAATTATTTTATATTTATAAAATAAATTTGTATATAATTATAATTATTAATAAATAATAAAAATATAATAAAATATAAATAATGCTCTATAAAATTATTTCAAAAAATGAAAACATAATTCTGTATTATTTTCATTTATTCTCCAAAACTCATTAAAATTAATAAAATGTTGTCATTAATTTATAATAAATTCTTTGAAATTCATTCTGCTATTCTTTATTATATACTTTTATTTTTATTTGTTTTAATTAATAGTATTAAATGTCATTTATTTTAATTTCGTATTGAAAATATAAAATATGTCAATTTATAAAAATTAAACTAATTTCATTAAAAATAGTTTGGCCTGGTTTAGAATTCAAAGATATTTGGAGACAAATTTGCTATATTCTGTGTTTATTAAAAAAATCCAAAACAGATTACTACATAACTTACAAATTTATTTGCGGAATTTAGAAAATACCTAGGCATCTTGTTTTTCATTTATCTATTTTCAGTCAAACTAATTTCCCAATCATCATTCTAAGTTTATGTCCGTAAATGACGCAGTATCTGATTTAAAATGCAAAACGTGTGATACGCAATAGCCATATTTGTTAAATGCTGTATAAACAAAATTTGTGTATTATATGTAATTAAAATGCATACCCTATATACTCGCGTATAAGTCGAGTAAATTTTAAGAGGTTTTTAAGTTCTAAATTGGAAATCCGCGTATAAGTCGAAGTTACAAAAATAAAAAAAAGGTTTAATGATTTCATTAAAAATTAATTTGTATGTTTTTTGACCCACGTTTAAGTCGAAGTGGCTATTTTGACTTGAAAATTTTACGTAAATTTCTCGACTTATACGTGAGTATATACGGTAATTAGTTTTTATAAACAGTTGTTTATTTAAAGAAAAAAGTAATATTCTTTAAATTTTATATTCATATTATATTATCGAATTTCATATTTTCAATAGTAGATAGTAGCCCCTGTAGCACGACCACCTGGTGTACCCCATAATAAATTTTTTTTTCATTGCTGCAAAGGGTTATTTTTTCCAAATTCACACTAGACATTTTTTGTACAAAAAATACGAGTTCCGCTAAAAAAACCTGTGGGATTTAAACTATAGTCAGATGATATTTTAGTATACATTTTAAGAACTATAGAAGGTTTACGGTAAATTCAACTTGGGGGAATTCCTCGCATATTCAAAAACTTTTAGTATCCAGGAAATTTCAGATCTTGATATTTTTCATTTGACTTTCTACATGGTTTGTTATTTTTTATCAAAAATAATAAAAAAATAAATCTGAAAAAGTGCCTACAAAATTAAAAAATCCGATTAAACAGATACTAAAACTCCAAACAAATAAACACGCTAGTATTCCATCACGATTAACAAAGAAACAACATCCACTCAAGTTCTATCCATATCCATGTGAGTAGTATGTAGTAAGGACTCCAGGACACTTTCAAGGTCATGGAATATCAAGATCAAATATAGGTCAATTGAATCATTTATTATTATTATTGTTATTTTTTTTTTAAATTAACATTTTATTTAATTACTTCTTTTTAATTTTTTCTTTATAATTTTATTAATTAATTATTTTATGATGTTATATTTTAATTACTTACTTTAGTTAATTTTTAATTTATTACATTTAATTAATTNTGATGTTATATTTTAATTACTTACTTTAGTTAATTTTTAATTTATTACATTTAATTAATTCATAAGTTTATTAATATTTTATTTTAATTACCTTCGCTATTTAATTATTATTATTATTATTATTATTATTATTTATTTTTTTTTAATTTTAATTTTATTTAATTACTTCTATTTATTTATTTTATTTTTTTTTCTCTTTAATTTTATTAATTAATTATTTTATGATGTTATATTTTTAATTACTTACTTTAGTTAATTTTTAATTTATTACATTTAATTAATTAATTTGTTTTTTAATATTTTGTTTTAATTACTAACGTTATTTAATTATTATTATTATTATTTATTTCATTTATTTATTTATTTATTTTTTTTTTAATTTTACATTTACATTATATTCTAACAAGAACGTAAATTATAACATTAATATTTCAATTTGAATAAAATTTTAATTAGTAATTATTCAATTCGAATAAAATTTTAATTAGAAATTATTTAATTTATTATAAAATAAAACGATGATTTAATTTTAGATAAACCGGATATTAATATTTCGGAAAAAATAAATAAATAAATAAAATAAACACGAAAATAATATTTCTTACTTGAAACTAATTATCTAAAATAATTGGACAAATGAATTATTAAATGATAAAACATATTTTAATTAACGAAGACAAATTATTCACAATATATATTTTATTATTCACATAAATTTAATTGTTAAAGTGCTTGTTTCGATTTGCATTCATTTCTAGACATAGCAGTTGCAATATGCATTTGGCGAATCTTATAGTGACCGTAGGCATAACTTTCATTACAATTGTACCAATACCTTTTATCGTCCAAACATTGGAGAGCTCGTTTTTCTGTCATGAAAGTATACAACTTATGATTGACACTTCCTATTCTTTTTTGTGGGATGCTCACTGTTCCACCATCAGTATACACTTTTTATAGGCTTCATGGGTGATATTAGAATTTGTAAGTCTTATTCCTTTGGCTTTTAGAGTGTTTTTATCGCCTTGGAGTGAGTAGCACTTGGGTCGAAGAAACACCCATTCTTTATATTGATTTCCTTTATTCTCATCCTTAACTTTCCCGATTACAGAACAAATTTTATCAGAGAACAACGGATCGGTCACTGGATAATTTGAAGTATCTAGGAGCCCATCTTCAATCATTTTTGGATATAGTTGTAAGCGTAAATCTACATTTTTACACTCTAAAAAGAAGGAATCTGTGTCACCGGCTACGATATTAATTTGACAATTGAATTCTTCTCTATAACTCTGTAGTTCTTTATATTGAAACTGGTACATGCGAAGTTTGGATAAATCAAGTACGGTTTGTCCAATATACATTGGTCTATCTAAACACACAATTTCCTTATTGAGTATAACAGCAATGAGATCATCCGCAATCTTGATGCTACGACGAAACATAGGATGACTACAATAAGTTATCAATCTTTTGCTTTTGTTGCATAATCTCAAATTTATACGTTTCTTCAAGTTTTCCACAGTTTTACCATATAAACTGTTGTTCTTTAACTTATAATAATCTCGCTGAAACGAATCCGTACTAGCTGCTCTCATTTTGGTATTGTAATCAATATATCCTTTGAAAATAGCCACTTGCTTGAATTCTACAGCACGATTAACTTTTGTGACTTTTGCGCCGTAACTCAACCACTCTGTCAAAATTCTACCATTAACTACATAGTTTTTCTTAGGCTCATGAGTTAACAACAGCTTTTCAACTTTACTACCAGGTGGATAACAAAGCTCAGGAGCTATAGGTAAATCATCTAGCTTATCTTGTATACTATCAGGAATGACGATGTCAACCTCTAGAACATATCCACGATCTCCATCAAACTCATCCCCATTTGCACATCTTTCAACAATACCATTCATTCCAGTCTGATCATTTATCCATCTAAATTCACCAACAGGAAGTTTTTGCGACAGCGCCCATCCATATAAATTATTAACATCTAGGTATGACATTTGTGTTGATTCATCAGCTTCAACATGATGTTTGTTGATAAATGTCATTCCACCACGAATACCAGCTTCAAATAAACGGTAAAGCTCTGGATCTTGAATAAGTTCTACCGGTTCAGGTAACTGTTTAATAGCTGATGCCCAACTTAATCCGGGTATGGAAACAAACGATAGAGCCTCAAGTCCATCTTCGTCAAATGTTTTTTCTCTGAAAGCTTCAAAAACATCGGCCAACAGAAAAACATCCAGCTTGAGATATACTAGCATGTAATCTAGCAGTGTCTCACAGTTGTATTGTTGCCAGATTCGATTTGCATGTATATAATCTTCTTCACTAACTCCCTCCCAAATCAGTGGTAATTCTGTTATTGACTGTAAAACATCCATTGATGTAGCCATATCATAAGGAAAAATGGTTTTACAAGTCATCATCTGTGATTCGAAAACATCTGAGGTCAGTGGAAGACATGGTAAATTTTTTGATAAATTTGCCAAGCTGCTATTTAAAAATTGTAAAGAATCAATGAATCTAATTCTTCTGCCTTTCGATGTCGCTGTAAGTGTGAGAAACTTTTCTGTTGATTGAGGAATAACATTTAAATTCCAATCGGGGAATTTTCCAATTGCATATTTTAATATATGATGAATGTCATATCCACGAAGATTGTGAAATACAACAGGTAAAGACGGATTGATTCTTCTAGCCAAATTACAATCTTGACACGCTGCTCCGAGATATTGACCGGTAAAATGATCATGATCCCGAACAGGTATATTGATAATCTTTTTTACAAAGGTAGCAATGAGTTTGATTCGTAAATTCTTCCTGCTGTTCCCAAGTGAGTTCCATCATTTCCTTCGATCCATTAATTTTATACCACGGATAAACTATGTCTGTAGCTATATCATCCAATGCTTGTATAAACTGAATGGTACAGTTTTTTCCCAACAAATGTTTCATTTCGAATCGGACAACCTTGATGAAGAAGCACAAATTCAGATGCAATCGGCTCATGTTTTTGGAAGTGCTTGTCATCTAGAGGTAATATTGATTCAAAATCCGCGTAGACAACAAACTGCTGTTTTGTAGTTTTACTCCAGTCTTTAAATTCGATATATTTATTCTCTGAAGACACGTATGACACCAATGTGATTGGATTCTGACTCCTTCTACTCTATCTCTGTAATTGAGCAGTCGATCGAGATTAGTTACAGCCAAAAAATGATAATTTAATTCTAAAATTTAGTTAATATTTTTAATGATTAAAGGAAATATTACCTTCTTCAATCAATAAGAGATATAATTGAGATCCCGTCGAAGTACTTCTATATACCAAGTCAACGAACGGATTCTTGAAAATATCATTAGTTTTTTGTTTAATTGGATCTTTATTATATTTGAGAACATTGATCGCTAGATTAGGATTCATTGCCTCAAATTGGCAAATGTTAACCAACTTCATTGGAAACCAATCTGATTTCCATTTTAACTCTATATATATATATATATATATATATAACCATATATTTTTAGAATGATATAAATATATATTACCACTTAAATTATATTTCATTACTCTTTCTCTGTGGTGTTTTATGTCATCATAATGTAATACGGCCAGTATGCTATATAAAAAGCAGAATTGATCATTATTTTGAACATTAACTAAAGCCTGGCAGTTTTTCAGGTAATTTGGCGTTTTAATGTAACTTGAACCTAAGTAAATATCTTGATTTATATATATATATATATATATATATATATATAATGTAAATAAACTTACCAGATACATGTATTATGTCTGATAATTTAGTTAAAATCATAGTAACTTCTAATATTTTATGAATTCTCCACCCACTACTTTGTTGAGTGTATTTCTCCAACTTTTCTTTTAATTTTTCAATTCCATCATTAATAAATGAAGATGACATTGTAATTGCTTTATTCGACAAACACCATTTTTTAATTTCACCATCCTCTTTGATAAACTCTGCACAAAGTTCAAATTGGATTTTTACTGTACCCATTCGTTGAATATGATCTTCTATTTCTTTGATGAGACAATCTGGAACAACAATGTCAGGAGAATTAATTGCAGATACATCGCTTGTCAATTTAACACGAGAACCATTTAAGTCAGACTCCCGACGTGGACACAATTGTATGTTAGAGTCTCCATTTCCGTAAAATATTGACTTTCGTTTTGTGGTGCCAGAGTTTTGTCTAACTATATTTATAATTAATATTAAACAACTTAAATAACATAACTTGTAACATATTCTTTAATCTGCTTAGGATCGTATGATGTATTCATTTTCGATTGTACTATAAAAAAATTTAATAATTGTTAATAGTAGAAAGAGGATTACTTTTAGTGATCATCCTGCTCTTCGTTTCTTCGAATCTTCTAAGATGGTGTCCGTGTTGTCGTACAAACATTAACCACCTACCTGGTGATATAATGAGACATTCCGGACATATGTAACCCGATAAGGTAGAGTCATTTATCTTGAAATATGATGATGTAACTGATTTACAGTTCTCCACATCTTCATGACTTTCGGCAATACAAAATTTATATAAACTGCATCCGTTCACTAAAAGAAAATAATCATTAATATTAGATAGAGAATAAAAAAAATTATTCACTTATATAAGTTAAATTAAAAGTTTAAATGACAAACATTTGAAAAGTTACTGCTTATATATTACACATGATTAAATTCTGACCAATCAAAATCAAGGAAGGGGTAGGAAAAATAAATGCATTACGTTGCAGTATTTTAAAACTTCAATATATTTTAAAACACATTTTGATGCTAAAGTTGACTTATTTAACATTTTCATAATAATTTAATAAAAATAATGTGATGAACCCACAAAGTAATATCATTTTTCATCAAATTGCAAAACAGTAATAACATTTTCATAAAATTGTAACAAAGTAATAACATATTTCAGATAAATTTTCAACAGTTGTAAAATATTTAAGCAAATTGTAACAAGATTAGAAAATATTACAACAAAGTAGTAACATATTTCAGAAAATTTCAACAAAGTTGTAAAATATTTATCAAATTGTAACTAAAATAATAAAAATATTGCAACAAAGTAATAAAATAATGATGTTAATTGGGACAAATCAATACATTATTTCGAAGACGGACAACAAATTAAAAAGAATATTGTAATAAATTGTGAAGTCTTTCAGTAAATTACAACAAAGTAATAACATATTTCGGAAATATTTCACCAGATGTAAAATATTTAAGCAAATTGTTATAAGATTATAAAAATATTGCAACAAAGTAATAAAATAATACAACATTTTAAACTCTAGATCAATCCATTTTATAGAAAATTAAATTTTATCTCTATAATAAATGAATATAAATAATAAATAAATATACAAGGAAATTACGTTAACGTATAATAAATACAAATTTATCGTAAAAACATGTGTGTATTATACACAAAACAAGATACATAGTTTTTAACCAATTATAAATATAGAAAATTAAATTTTATCTATATATTATATGAATAAAATCCTAAGAAAATTACGTTAACTGTATGAAAAATACAAATTTATCGTAAAAACATGTGTGTATTACACACAAAGCGACAAACTAAAATTGTAATTGAGCCATTTTATAGAAAATTAAATTTTATCTATATAATATATGAATAAAAATCCAAGAAAATTACGTTAACCGCGCGAAAAATACAAATTTATCTTAAAAACATGTGTGTATTACACATTAAACACCAAACTAAAATTGTAATTGAGCAATGTTGTAGAGAATTAAATTCTGCCTATACATGGTTACACTTAAATCCCAATCGCACTTAGAGAAAAGAGACAGGGGTGAAAAAGAGAGAGAAAAAACAGTAGAGAAGGGTATTGTGTGGAGCCGGGTGAAACCTTTGCATAGATCTCTTCAAGACCTTTCGAATGATGTGACTAAAATATAATTAAATTTTAAAATACCGCAACGTAATATATTTAATAATTAAAATACCGCAACGTAATATATTTAATAATTAAAATACCGCAACGTAATATATTTATTAATTAAAATACCGCAACGTAATATATTTAATAATTAAAATACCGCAACGTAATATATTTAATAAATAAAATACCGCAACGTAATATATTGAATAATTAAAATACCACAACGTAATATATTTAATAATTAAATACCGCAACGTAATATATTTAATAATTAAAATACCGCAACGTAATATATTGAATAATTAAAATACCGCAACGTAATATATTTTTTTGAAAAAATTTAAAAAAAATTTTTAAAAACAATTTTAAAATTTAAAAAAAATTTTTAAAATATATTACGTTGCGGTATTTTAATTATTAAATATATTACGTTGAGGTATTTTAATTATTAAATATATTACGTTGCGGTATTTTAATTATTAAATATATTACGTTGCGGTATTTTAATTATTAAATATATTACGTTGCGGTATTTTAATTATTCAATATATTACGTTGCGGTATTTTAATTATTAAATATATTACGTTGCGGTATTTTAATTATTAAATATATTACGTTGCGGTATTTTAATTAATAAATATATTACGTTGCGGTATTTTAAAATTTTCTTGGATTTTTATTCATATATTATATAGATAAAATTTAATTTTCTATAAAATGGCTCAATTACAATTTTATTTTGTCGCTTTGTGTGTAATACACACATGTTTTTCCGATAAATTTGTATTTTTCATACAGTTAACGTAATTTTCTTAGGATTTTATTCATATAATATATAGATAAAATTTAATTTTCTATAATTATAATTGGTTAAAAACTATGTATCTTATTTTGTGTATAATACACACATGTTTTTACGATAAATTTGTATTTATTATACGTTAACGTAATTTCCTTGTATATTTATTTATTATTTATATTCATTTATTATAGAGATAAAATTTAATTTTCTATAAAATGGATTGATCTAGAGTTTAAAATGTTGTATTATTTTATTACTTTGTTGCAATATTTTTATAATCTTATAACAATTTGCTTAAATATTTTACATCTGGTGAAATATTTCCGAAATATGTTATTACTTTGTTGTAATTTACTGAAAGACTTCACAATTTATTACAATATTCTTTTTAATTTGTTGTCCGTCTTCGAAATAATGTATTGATTTGTCCCAATTAACATCATTATTTTATTACTTTGTTGCAATATTTTTATTATTTTAGTTACAATTTGATAAATATTTTACAACTTTGTTGAAATTTTCTGAAATATGTTACTACTTTGTTGTAATATTTTCTAATCTTGTTACAATTTGCTTAAATATTTTACAACTGTTGAAAATTTATCTGAAATATGTTATTACTTTGTTACAATTTTATGAAAATGTTATTACTGTTTTGCAATTTGATGAAAAATGATATTACTTTGTGGGTTCATCACATTATTTTTATTAAATTATTATGAAAATGTTAAATAAGTCAACTTTAGCATCAAAATGTGTTTTAAAATATATTGAAGTTTTAAAATACTGCAACGTAATGCATTTATTTTTCCTACCCCTTCCTTGATTTTGATTGGTCAGAATTTAATCATGTGTAAAAAATAATATAAAAAAATAATTTATTAGTGCAATATATACAATTATATATTCATTTTACATTATTATGATTTTCATCCGTTAGAACATTAATATATGTTTTCAAATCACTAAATAATTCCATAAATTTTATTTAATAAATTATACACTCAAAAAAACTTGTCTCTTCTTATTTTTGTTATTTAAACAAATTTCAGTTTTTCTTTTAAGATATTTTTCGATAAAAATATTTTTTAAAAATGATAAATTTCAGTCTTCTTTATAAAATATTTTTCAACAAAAATATTTTTTAAATTTAACAAAATTTCTAATTAATCTTTAAGAATCTTTCAACTTCCTCATAGTGATAAATGTGAATGAAAATATATATATATATATAAATGAAAAATGCCCCATAAAATCCTTTAATTTGTTTTAATTTGAAAAAAATACATTATTGTCAATGGGTCATAAACCTACTTCCGTTGCTTTATAGGCATTGTCAAATGACATGAACAATATCATCAATGAGTTTAATTGAAACGGCATCCAGCAAATGGCAAACACCAAAATAAGGATGATCAACATTCCAATCATAAATTTTTTCTGTCTATATTCTCGGCTGTGAGCATTCAAAAATGTTTCCTTAGATAAGTTTGTATGATTTTGAAGTTCCACCATAACTTTTCCGTAGTCCTGGTCGTCAACAATTAAACGAATTCTGATAAAGTGCGAAACTTTAAAAACAATAAATGAATAAGTAATAATTATAACAAATAACGGCAAAATGAAATTAATAGTAAGCATGGAAATATAATAGATGAATTGATACTCAAAGTTTTCCCATTTTTCGAAACAATATGCAATTGATTTTTCTGGCGGTAAAGAAATGTTTAAAAATTCACTAATTCTGTTGGTTTTACGAAAGTAAAGCACTGGAATTGTCGCTACCGCAGATATGATCCATACTAGAATCAACACTCCGGACAAACCCGAATTTACTCGTTTGTTTTGATAACGTTTTGTTACTAAAAGACGGTTAATGCTCATTCCGAAAAGACTTAAACTGCTGCTTGTTATCATAACTCCTAGAAAGGAAAAAAAATAATAATTTCACATTAATTTTTATGACTTTATGTTTTATAAAAAGTGCAAATATTTAACTGTACCTAATTTTACTTTAAAAGTTTTTCCATAAATTTTTCACATTTCTATATTTTATTTGTAATCTTTAATTTTTATTTCATAATTGTTTTCATGTAAATTTAAGTTTGACAATTTCATAATTCTTCTCGCAATATTTTCTCATCGAAAATATTTTACTAATTTTATTTTTGCAATAAAACTAATTTGTTAAAAGCAATTTTTAAAGGATTTTTACCTTTTTATTTTATGTTTTTTCATCGCCGTACTATCGCAATTGCAATCACACTGGGGCCGAAATATTAAATACATTAGAAAAACTTCTCCAATAGCAAAAAAATATCACGAATTGAAAGAAAAAAACAAAAATTTTAATTCAAAATTCGTTTAACTTACAAACAAATCTAGTTAGCTATGATTTTATTTAAAACAAATATACCTAATAATCCAGTTGCTTTTTAAGAGATAGAAAAATTGCTTTATAATTTCTTTGTATTGTTTTTTAATTAAAATCAATAAAAATGAATGCAATAAAATTTCGACTTCTATCATTTTTTCAGTTAAAATCTTTTCACTTTTTCACATTTGATCTATTTTGAATTACAATTTCGTTTACCAACGTTTCTTTCAGACAAATTATTAATGTTTTTTATATTCAAAATGATTTTTTTGAACAGTTAACTTAAATTACCGTAACATTCAATAAAAAATATATAACAATCAGTAAGTCTTTGAGTGAAATTTTTTATGCTATATTAAACTTAATGTATATATGAAAAAATATTTCATAAATTCAGCAATAAAAATACAAATTTTAACTCCGCTGACAAAGCCTCATTTGTATCTGAACATTGTGAAAGAATAAAGGACGTTTCAAAATTATTTGACGAAGTTTAAATAAATATAAAAATTATGTTTGTATAAGAAATAAAATACAATTTAAAACTAGTTTTTGTAAACAAAGGAAATATTAACTTTATATTTAAAATAAAATATTCAACAGTTTCTATTTAGCTTTTTAGGAGTCAATTTGGCAATTTTATATGTAAATGGTCCCGGATTAATGCTCTTTTTTTGCTATCCCATTGTTACATCTCTGTATAAATGGATAAGTTTACAAATATATCTTGTTCTAGATGTTTTAGTGTATTGATAAAGTAATTATTATTAAATGTTGGGTTGTTAAATTTAAGATTATTATAATTTCCAAAGGAATATTGGAAAATTCAAAATCAAGATATCAACAAATCATCAAATTAAAATTTGAAAAACCAGTCAGATGCAAATGAAATGATGGGGAAGATCATGAAGAGAATGAATTTATCAGAATATGTTCAGAAAGGGTCGAAATGTAAAGAAACGTTCAAAAACAGAAAATCGTTAATTAATTAATTAATTAAAGGAAACCCTAGCTAAGTAAGCACAAAAAGTAAACAAAGTCGAAGTTGGATGAGTAATGGGAAAACGGAAAAAGATTATAACAATGGACACGCACGGTGGGACAATTAATTATTTCCTTCAACGACGAGAAAATGAAAGACAGTGAGGTAAAGATTGTCATATAGAGATGGCTTAGCCATAATGTCATTAATCAATGCGATTATTTTTACTAAATAAAAGAATTATAACTTAGGAACAATTGGCATTTTTCCTTGGGTAGAAGCAAAAAACGACAGTAAATAAAGGGACAATTGTTAAAATTAGAAGATAGAATTGACAGAAGAGAAAAGAAAAGGCGCTTATTATTGTAGAATGTGCAAAACTAAAGCGGTCATAGGTAGACTTATCGATTAATCAGAATTTTTTTTATTGCGATATTCAGAGTTTTGTAAATTGTAGATTATACGAATTTGAATACAAATATAAGTTGAGTTTTGTTTGTCTAATTGTTTTTATAGAACACATGGAGTCAGAAACACCAACTTTAATAGTTATTTAATTGAAAACTCAACAAAAGTTAATTTATACGTAATAACTATAATTTTACGATTTTATTTGACCGATATCATTGAAACTATAAATTATATTTCATGAAAACTACAATTAATTATTTATAAAAATTTTTTTAGCAAGAAATCGTTGCTGGGAAAATGAAAAAATGAGATTCGTTGTTAATAAGTTATTATTTGTCATATTTAATTATATCCCAGGACAGTTCTTAAATTATTTTTATGAAATTAATTTTAAAATAAATGTTATTAATTCATACATTTTGTGACAAAATTCTTCACAATGTTCAATTATCAAATAAATCTGTGTTTAAGATATCTATAAAATAAAATAAAATTATTATTAAAGTGAACAAAATGAGCGAAGGAAAATGTATAAAATAAAAGTATTTTACAGAATTTTGACAAGCTGGAGTGAGAGGAAAGATCGAATCTCACGTTTTATTAATATCGTATTTCTTATTTCAAAATTTTGATTTATTTTATCTTTGCTGTTTCTGCTTTATTTAATGACCTATTATTATACCACTTTCATCTGTTAATCTTCCTACCAAATAAAAGTTTGGTTGGGTTTCCTCTCATCACTTTCTGAATTGTCACATTCAAAGTGTATTCAACTTCTGGCAATATATCTGTCCAGCCTTTCTTGCTTTGTTCTATTAACGCCACATTTATGTAACCACTGGTAGTATGAAACTGTCTTTCTATTAACCCGTTGGTCTTATGATGATATTGACTTGAAAAGACTATTTGAATTCCCGCAGATTTGCCAATTACTTTATACCGCTTGAATTGAAACATTTTCCACAATCCAAGTGTAGTTCTTTAGGTGCTTCAAATTTCAATATCCATTTATTTATCATTGTCTTTTCATCTTGTTTACCTATAACCGAGAGAGAAAAGTATTTGCTATAATGAATGATAATAGCGCATATGTATTTTTCTCTAATGAATGTTTCCTTCATTGATCCACAAATGTTCATATAAATATTTTCAAATGGTTTTGTACTTAAGGTTTTTTCCTTTTTAGTCTTTATATCAAGTCTCTTCGTTTTCTGTCATGCAATGCAGTTAGAAATTATGAACTATGCCTCATTTATTAAATCTTTCATGTCAAAATTACTTTGAATGTAATTAATTATTTTCTGCACCCCTCCATGGAATAATAACACATATATCTCTTTTATCATATCTTGCCTTTTTGATTTTGGTATCCATAGTTTGTTATTATTCGTAAAAATAGTGTCTTCTTTTGATATTAAAATTATGACTTGTGCATCTTTCTATTTAATTTTTTATTACCTAGATCTCTTTATTATTCTCTTACCAGTCAATTGCGTTTTTTTCGGTTGTTACTGCTAATAACCTTGATTTTACACATCCGATTTTCGGGAATTCGTGATCCATTAGGAAATTGTAATCACATTCCGCATGTTTTTCTTGACAACATATCTGCATTCACATAGTCAACTCTTTTTCTGAGTTTCATCTTTATGTCAAAACTACTTAAATAATTAATCCATAATTGGATTTTTTTGTGGTTTTTTTGTCGTTAACATTAAGGTTAATGGTCTGTTTGCAATCGAAATCCTCTTCCGTAGAAATAATTATATAATTGTTTGAGAAGAAGTATATTGCTAGTAATTCTTTTCTCGCTATACAGTATCTTTTTTCATGACTGTTCATATTGTTGAGGATACCTAAATAACAATTTGTAAATAAATAAATAAAATTACCTGGGGGAAGATCGTCATGACAAACGGGACGATCTATGGGAACTCAGAAAAGAAAGCGGAAGCAAAAAGAAATGAGAAATGAGGAAGAGAAGGAAACAAAAGAAATTAAACAAGAAAATAAAAACCAAGGTCAGTACTAATTAATTAGTACAAAAAGAAAAAGGAATTTCGAAATTGGGAAAATAGGAAAAACAACAATACTCTTATCTCGACAGCTTGTCAATGATAGCAGAATTGCTGGGAAAAGACGGTTAAACAAATAAGGAAAAAGGGAAAATAACTTGACAGTCGTCAGAAATAAAAATGGAACAGTCGGGGGAAGCAGGAGAAAGAAAGTGGAAAAACACTTGATTATCTTGAGTGCCACAATAGAAGCAAACTATATAAAGAGAAACTAGCAGAGACAAAATTATACAAAATTAGAGACAAAGAGTGACGCAAAGCGAGACAAAAAGTGACGCGAAATTAAGACAATTTGTGAGACGATTTGAGAGACAATTTGAGAGATAAAATTATTGGAGAAAATTAGACAACGTCGGACGAAACTTTAGAGAAGCGATTGTGAAAAAAAATTATAAATAAAATAATTTTGAAGAATAGTTGTTGGAGAAAGTTTAAATAAAAAAATTAGTTGGAAAATTAAACGAAAAAAACTTGATTATTTGAATAAACTTCTGAAAAAGGTCAGAGAAAACAACCAGCTCAAAGTCCCAGTTGATAAACCCATCAGTAATTTGTGATCTTTTAATCCGGTGTTATACGCAAGTGCTATTCCTCACCGAGTGTTGTAATAAGCATTGTATAGTCACCAAGCAAAGCCTTGTATTGATTGTCAGTTTAAAGTGAAAGTTATTTGTGATTATAAATAAAGATTTCTGTTGTCCAGTGTTATTTGTGGATCATATAAAGACACGTTTGGAGTCAGAGTAACATTTAAATTATCACCAACTCAATAACCCAACAATATCATGAAACCCATATGAGACCCAGCATGTTCGTATCCACAATCATTAATTTGAAAAAGAAACTTGCATACGTATTCAAATAAAAATCCTTTTCTAATATTTGGGAAAACTAGTACCGGCACTATCATCAATGCTTGTTTTATGACTTCAAATGATTTTTGATATTCATCTATGCACATTAATTTTTCATTATTCTTTCTAAACATACTTTCAAATCACTTTGCTTTCTTTACATATTCTTTAATAAATCCCTTGTAATAGTTACTTATTCCTAAAAAACTTCGTGCATTCTTTACATGTTTTGTATTACAGTGTAATTTTTTATTACAGTGGTGGCCAACCCAAATCAATCGAAGGGCCAAATTTTCGAAAAAATACTATCACGGGCCACAATAAATTCATTTAAATAAATATAACTCGTTTTTACGATTCAAGTAAACTTAGAATCAATTTTTTAAATTAAAATCATGCTTAATTCGAATATGAATTCTAAAAAAGACAATTATTGATTTGATGTTTAAAATTGTGTCCGGGCCACATCAAAACGCTTCGCGGGCCACCGATTGGCCATGGCTGTATTACACTTATGATTACATAATTACTAATGAGCCCACAAATATAATAATTTTTATTGAATTTGTTTAGTGCATATTAATTTAATTTTTTATATAATTTTTAATATAATTTTTTATATTTATTATTAAACAACAAGTTATTAAAAAAAATCTCACCTTGAGCATAATATGAAATTTTACACATTACCTCTCCGAGGATCCAGTAAGTGTAAATAGATCGGCAAAGTTCAGCTGGAATACAAACAAGAGTAACACCTAGATCAGCCAGGCTCAAATTCAGAAAACATATATTCTGTGACACTCTCATCCTCTTGAATTTCAAAGCAAGAATGACGACCAAACCATTCCCAATGACCGATAGGAGAAATATTAAAGTGCATAGTGCAATATAAACGAGTCTCCATCTTGTCAACGGCTGAAAGTATTGGCTATAAATAATGTCCAAAACCACCGCGCTGTTATTAAATCGCATCATTTTTTTCAATTTTCTTCACAAATTTAATATTATATTTTCAGAAAAAGTCGAAAATCTTAGCCAATAAAATCTGAGGAGAAATTTTTTTTTCTTTTGCATCAGTTCAATAGTAAATTTAATTTAAATTGTATAAAATATTTATGAAAAATTTAATTAATCTCTAAGATAAAATGTTTGTCTAATTATCCTCAAAGGTTTTCAGTAACATATGTTTTATGTCACTTTTTTTTCAATCTTAATTATGATTGAAAAAGCCAGTGCCAAAGATTTGTGTTAAATAGAAAATATTGATCGATAATCGAAACTAAATGAAAATAGACGAAATAACAAATGTAAATAAATAAAATATGAAGAAATATATAAATTATTTTACTAATAAATTAGGATATGACAAAAAATATGTAAATGGCCTTGAAGTCATTTTTAACCTTGAATTGTTTTAATTAAAAATTATTTCCATTGACAAAAAAATAGTAAATCTGGTAAAGAATTATTGACTTCAGAATTTCTCAACAGTAAAGCTAAAGAATTTTGTAATTTGTAATTGCATTTATCACTGGAGATATTAGTGAATAATTTCTATTTAAAAAGCAATAACTAGTTTTTGACATTATTTATGATATTAAAAAGATTTTAATCGCGCCGTACTTTCTAATAAGATCTTCGAACCATATAAGCAAGGTCTTGTACCACTTATAAGTTGAACTCTTTTAAACAATATCATTTTTATTGCATGACAGACTGATATCTTTGTATTTTCATTATCTTATACTTTTCTTTTCCAAATTCCTGTAATGATCCTCGAATGGGCAAATTTTAGTTAAGTTTGGTGGATTAAAGTCATTTCGTCTGAATGACTGTGATCAAGCCTGCTTTGTTGAGAATTTCAAGATCTAAAATATTGAATAAAGACACGAATAAACAATTTTGTTATAAATATACAATTTGACCACAAAGGCATTTGTAATTTAGTGTCATAACCCGTTAAGTTAGAAATTTGTCTTCAAAGTAAGTTTGGATTTGGCTCTCATATAATTTGTCAAATACTTACAATGGCTAATGAATTTAGATTAATGCTAATGTCGGCCTGGAGTCTAGACGATTGCTACAAAAATGTTAATTAAAGGATTATTATATGAAGAAGAAAGAAAGAATTAATGAAGTTTTAGAAAAAATTCTGAGAAATACTTTAACAAATCACAAAGTTGGCGCATTTTTTTTAGAAAAGAATAATTTGATGTTAATTAATATTTAACCACTAGTGCAGGAATAACATGCTATTCACTAAGTTGGCAGTTCTATCAACAACTTATATATTGCACAACGCCCGACTTATATGAGTTAAAACAGGCCTGGGAAAACTTTTTGAATGAAGGGCTACATTAGAAATATAAAATGAACGGTGAGTCGCAAGTAAAATATTATTTTTATAAATACATTATTTATTATCATGAAAAAGGAATTTCAACATAAGAAATAAGTGATTTTCTAATAAATAAACAATTTTATGAGAAAATGAAACTTTTACATTTTTTATAAGTATTTTTGATTCTGTTTTTAATTTTGTATTATAAGAACTTTTTTAAATTTTCATCTCTGATTTATTTTCAATTGACATTGTATTTATTAGAAAATTTCTTCTTGGTGGTGCAATATTCTTAAATCAGTATCACACTGCAGATCGATAATTTCAAGTTGTAGCTTATTTGGTACACTAGCAATCTCTATTGAAAATAGATCGCTTGTTTCAATTTTCTGAAGGCCTCCAAATCTTCATGAAAGATCGTTCATTACCTTTTTATAATTTCACAATATTTTTCATAATTATATCCTTGTATCTTCATAAATGAAAAGTAATTTACTTTTTTCATCAATAAACGTTGAAGAGACAACTTCAGTTTTAATTGAAATCTATTTAAACTTTTCACCGTATTGTCTAAATGAATAGTATTGAATAAATGAAAATAATTAAAATAAATATATAATAATGAATAACAAATAATGTGAAATAATTTTATGCATCAGTTGGGATAATGCACTCATAATTACTTATTATATTTCCATTATTTTTATTTAGTAATAATTACTATTCTATAAAATTCAATTAAAATTTTAAAAATAAAGAATAGCAGAATAAATGTCTAAGATTTTATTATAAATTATTTAAAAACATTATCCAAAATAATTGAGAGTGGGCTTCTTCTTTGATTGTACTTCTAAAATGGCATCAATAAAGTCTTCATGAACAATCTCTTTCGATCCATTTCGTAATGCAATCATTCCAGCTTCAACACAAACAGCTTTGCATTGGGCTCCATTGAAATCTTCAGTAGATCTTGACAATTCTTCAAAATTTACTAATTTCGATACATTCATATTTCTTGCATGGATTTGC
Source organism: Schmidtea polychroa (assembly GCA_959609185.1). NCBI lineage: Eukaryota > Metazoa > Platyhelminthes > Tricladida > Dugesiidae > Schmidtea > Schmidtea polychroa. The sequence continues at coordinate 13,363 of CAUHTR010003605.1, read as the reverse complement.
ATAATTCTTGCTCTTGCCTCTTCATTTGGAGCTGGAAATTCGATTTTTCTATCTATTCTTCCACTTCTTAACAAGGCAGGATCAAGCGTATCTATTCGGTTTGTTGCAGCAATTATTTTGATATCATCATTTGGTTGGAAACCATCGAGTTGATTTAGTAATTCAAGCATGGTTCTTTGAACTTCTCGATCACCAGATTTTTCATTGTCAAACCGTTTTGTTCCAATAGCATCGAGTTCATCAATAAAAATGATAGTTGGAGCCTTTTGCTTGGCTAATTCAAAGGCGTCTCTCACTAATTTAGCGCCATCACCAATATACATTTGAACTAATTGTGGACCTGCTAATTTGATAAATGTGGCTTTCGTTTGTGCTGCGCAAGCTCTAGCTAGTAGAGTTTTACCAGTTCCAGGTGGTCCATACATGAGAACTCCTTTCGGAGGTTGAATGCCAATTGCTTTAAATTGGTCTTTGTGAATAACTGGTAATACAACGGCTTCTATTAATTCTTGAATTTGCGAATCTAATCCTCCGATGTCGCTATATTTTTCTGTTGGTTTTTCATCAATTTCCATTGCTTTCACACGAGGATCGATTTCTGATGGCAATTTTTCTATAAGAATAAAAGAATCTTTATTGACAGCAACCAAATCTCCAGGATTCAATTCGTCAGAATCAATCAAGCCTGTATTTGGAAGGAAAACAGTTTTCCTATTAGTCGTTTTGATGACAACAGATTTTCCAGTAGTTTTATTGTCCAGATTAATATTAGCTCCATCTTCATATTCTTCCTCGTCCGGTTCAATATTGAGAATTTCCACAATGGTTGAAACAAGAAATGGAGGAACTTTTTGTTTTTCTATCATTTTTTTAATAGAATCTATATTTTCAAGTTTTTCTTTCATATTGAATTTGTTTTGTCTGATTTCAGAATTCATTAGACTAATTTCGTTGTCGAGTAAATGCAATCTGAATTCCAGGTCTCTTGGAGACAAGTTGAGGATCTCTTCATCTATTTCCATATGTTCGTTATTCATATTTGTATATTTAATTTGATGAATTTGATATTAAACATGATCCAAAATTGAAAATTAACAATTTAATTTTATTAATTTTCCAAATTATTATTGGATAAAAATCTTCTAATTTAAATTAACTAAATAAGTTTTTTAATTATTAAAATCTTATTATTTCAAAAAATTTAAATAATTAAATTTTAATTTTAAAAAATGTTTTTTATTTTAATGAATAAAAACAATTAAATATTTTTAATAAAGTTTTTTTTGAAATATTATGAATATTCTAAAATTTTAATTTATTTTAGTCATTATTTTCTAATGTGTAAATAGAAAATAATTTAAGTTTTATATTTGTAAAATTCTTTATAATTAAATTTATATATTTGTATAATAATAAAAATAGAAATCAAAAATGGCTTTTTACAATTTTGGACATTTCTCGTTATTTTGTTATAATTTTAAGAAAATTTTCTGCCTTTTTCAAATTGTTATAAAAAGTTTTCATTTTTATTTTTCCTTGAACTATTTTTTTATCTAAAAATTTCCTACTTCTGTATAAAATAACCATGTTTCGTTATTGTTTGTTCTACTAAAATGTCTAAATTATTATTTCAACCAGTTTCTCACTTTTCCGTTATAAAATAATGAATAATTATGAAACAATTGAAAATAAAAAACATCTTTTTATATATATATTTTTTTATTTTAGAAATTGTTTTAACTAAAAAATAATTAGGCGTATATCAGTAATTTTGTTTTATGATTGATAGTTTTTATTTATTTGCATTTGTTTATTTTAATTTAATCATTTGATGAAAAAACTCAATTTACAGATAACATCGGATATTTTATTTACATTCTTTATATAAAAATAAATTGTTCTCAAAATTTTTATGTATTTTAAAATTCCAAATAAATTAAAACTAACTTTATTTAGAGTCAATTTTTTCCGTAATTTATTTCCTCATCCTGTCCAGTAAAAATTGTTTGGTAACTTTTTGCTTTGTTTGGAGGAATTTTGAAATGTGTTTTAAATTTTCAAAAATGACTGTTTGTAATTATGTGAAAAAGCTATTATTTGTTCTACACCTAACTGCGAAAGTTAACATTTTCTATAATATACGTTGGTGTGCACACCAGTTGAGGTTCGTCACCATTTATATGAGAATGTTAACTTAATTTCATTTTTACAATTTTTCAAAAATCGTTTTAAGGTAAGTTTTTGAATTTTAAGTAACTTGATTTTATATAATTATATTCTTTATAATTAAATTTATATATTTGTGTAATATTAAAAATGGAAATCAAAAATGGCTTCTTACAATCTTGGACATTAACGTAGTTTGCTCGTTATTTTGTCATAATTTTAAGAATTAGTCTGTAGAAAATTTTTTGCTTTTTTCAAATTGTTATAAAAAGTTTTCATTTTCATTTTTCCTTGAACTTTGTTTTAATTTTGTCCATAATTTATTTCCTCGTCCTGTCCAGTAAAAATTGTTTTGTAAATTTTTTGCTTTGTTTGGGAGGAATTTTGAAATGTGTTTAAAATTTTTAAAAATTACTGTTTGTAATTATGTGAAATAGCTAGAATTTCGTCTAGTTACCCAAAGCAGAAAAATGTATCATCTTCTGATCTAAAAAATACATACATCCAAAACCATGAAAATTGTAGTTTTATACAATTCAATGGAAAACAGAAATTTTCACAATAATTGTCTTTTTGCATGGCACCGGAATAAACGAATATGAAAAATGCACAAAGAAAGAAAAATTATTATTTATTATTGTATTTTATTAATTTATTTGTTGACTTTAATAAATAAAATTTATAATAATTTTTAATAAAATATATAAAATAAGAACAGACTAATAAATTTTAATTTGTAAGTAAACTATTTGGATAAAAATATAATTTTTTTTAAAAATTGACAAAAACTTTTAATAAATTTTTAAATTTAAATTATTAATTAATAGTTTTAATTGATAATAAAATGAAATTTATAAAATATGAAGATTTATTAAATTTATATAATAATTCAACAACGATAAATTCTTAAAATTCATAGATGCTCACAATTTATACTAGTTAAAACTCTTTGGAGGTGGGGCATTACGCATTCATTAAGTTACGAATGCTTATGTGCAATTGTATTTTACATTCGTATACAAAAGCCATTCAACGTGTGTGGAATAAAACTTTACCTCAACTCTCTATTATCGACTTTATTCGTCCATGATCTCACGCATATTTTATTTTTAGGAAGCTGTAAGAAAAGTAGAAAATGGTAAGATGGACGAATCTTTGACCAAAAATAATTTGATTTCTTTACCTGGGGATTAGGAATCAGCAGACTCTTCTGTTGGCTCTTCAAATAATTCAGAAAAATGACCATTCAATACTTTTGGAATTGGTGGTTTAGTTTCCGTAAATGGAACACTGTTGAGCACGCTTGGTCCAGATATTAGAAGAGAAGGACAACACAACATCTGTATTGGAAGATTTGGTTTCAGAAAAGGAATGAACTCTATCTCAAGAACCGTAGCTTTTGATGTGTTCTTTCCCTATTGTATGGAAAATACTTTATCATACACGAAATTAAAAATTACTTTTTGATGAATGTATGGGATATTCAGAGAGAATTCTACTTTTAGATGCTAACGATATGAACTGAATAAAGATAATCCTTGGAGATGGCACATGGCTTGCCCAAATAAGTAAAAGGAAAAACGAAAAAACTAGACAATTGAATCCCACATGAATCGCAAGAAAAACAAACAAATTGCCGTTAAGAACTATGTTCGGCGCTACCTAATCATAATACATTTACGATAGGGTCTTTGCATGTAAAACCAAAAGGATGATCCGGCAAAATGTAAAAGTGTAACATCATTTTTACAATAATTCAAAACAATCATATTTTATATTATTTATTATATAACTTCTGTTTTTTTTCAGAAAATTCAAATTAAATTCAAATAGTTAAAGTTTTGTTAGGTTTGATGATTTTTGTCGTGTGCACAACTTAGAGGGAATTTTGACTTTGACTAAACTCTTTTCTTTGAAAATCAAGCAGTTAAAACCGACCTTTCTATCTAATACAATATATTGTGTTTACTATTAATAATATCAATTAGATTTATACCTCTATTATACAAAATAAGGATTACAAGTAATAGTATGTCACTAATAGTTCTTGTAATCGTGCTAATTAATTTATCATATGATTTCCTTGATATGTTGTGTATCATAAGACCATTGTAGATCCCAGCAGTCTCTGAAAAAAAATCTGTTTTGAGACAACTGCATTGATTGTGAGTTAGTGTCTGCTAGTGTTGGTTGATGAAATGCTTATATGTATGTACCGATATAAAAATAATCAAAATTATTAGTTATAATGACATTTTTTTAATACCGTATTTTTCGGACCATAAGGCGCACCGTGTTATAAGGCGCAATATCATTGATCGACTGCTAACGGTTTTATTTTCATACATAAGACGCTCTGGGTTATAAGGCGCAAACATTAAATGACACAAAACTCCGATAAGTCAAACTTTATTCAACTCTATTCAACTCTTTCACAATAACTCTCAACATTGTTCTGTGTTACACACATAAAATTCAAAACAATACACTGACTTTTTGGGTTTATTCTATTCCTCTATCAGAAATCCCTCAAATTCTTCATCTTCAGTATCTGAGTTTAACAGTTTGGAGATTTAGGCATCAAGCATGCCCGGACCCCTCTCATCATCATCATCATCATCATCATCATCATCATCATCATCATCATCATCATCATCATCATCATTATCAGAATCAATCTCGTTGCTGTTACTTAGCTCTTCAGTGATGATTCCGGCATTCCTGGAAGCTCGGATGACACTGGAGACAGATACCTTCGTCCAAACATCCCCGATCCACTGGCAAATAGTGGCGTAACTTGCCTGGCGTTGCCTTCCTGTCTTGGTGTATGTGTGTTCATCTCATGTTATCCAATGCTCTCACGCAGCTCACAATTTAACTTTAAACGACCTATTGACACCAATATCCAGCGGCTGGAGTTCTTTGGTTAATCCACTCGGAATGATGGCAAGCACAGAATTAGTTTATATAATTCGGATTTAGGTGTAAGATCGGTTTTTATATCAGAAAGCACAGCCATACATTAGGCGCACTGACCATTTTTATGAAAATTAAAGGATTTTAAGTGCACCTTATGGTCCGAAAGATACGGTGATAATAATAATAATGATAATAAATTTAAAAGTTACTTCTAGTGTACCAAAACTAAATATTTTCTTGCTTAAAACAAAAAATTGTTTTTATAAATAATAAAATTATCTTTTCTAAACTATTTTCTAGTGATCGTTGTCCAAGATTGATAATCGTAATTTTTCTTTCAACCTTCCGCTTCATTATTTTCTTTTATTTTGTTGAGGATACCTATATAACAATTTATAAGTAAATAAACAAAATTACCTGGGAGAAGATCGCCATGACAAACGAGACGATCTATGGGTACTCAGAAAAGAAAACAAAAATAAAAAAAATTAAAAATGAGAAAGATAAAGGAAACAAAAGAAAATAAAAACCAAGGTCAGTACTAATTATTTAGTACAAAAAGGAAATGGAATTTCAAAATCGGGAAAACAGAAAAACAACAATATTCTTATGTCGACAGCTTGTCAGAGATAAGGGAAACAAAACAAAAACAGGCCGGAGCCGCGAAATGAAAAAATTATAAACATTACGACAGCTATCAAAGATAACTCGGTCGCAGGGAAAACTGAAAAATCATGTTGGGAAAAGTGGTGGAATTGGAGATAAACTGAAGTGCCACATTTTGACATAGTATAAAACTAGGTAGCACAACAGAAGCAGGCAGAAGAAACGATAGAGAAAAACTAAATAAGAATTATAAGAGAAACTATAGAGAAGTTATAAAATTAAGAAGACGTGTGAGAATTGCATTAGTGAACAGTTTGGAGAAGCCATTGAGAGAACAATTTAGAAGAACTAATTGAATAAAATTGAAACAGAAACTATTAATGAAAACAGAAATAAAGAGAATCAGCAAGAGTTTATTCAGTTGGTAATAGAATAAAGTTAGGCGAGTAAAACCAGGTCGAAATCAGAGAACCAGGTTAAAATTACCAATTATTACACGCCTCAGTTGAGAGATTTGTCAAATCAAAGTTATACGAGTGTGCTATTGCTCATATTCTGTAGTGTTGTAATAAGCACGGCATAATAGTTAGCTTGTTGAGTCAATTGTATCATTGTGAAAATATAATTGTGATATTCAATAAAGTTTCCAGTGTTGATTGCTATTTGTGTGGCAGTCAAAGACACGCTTGGAGTCAGAGTAACATTTAAATTTATCACCAACCCAATACCCCAACAATTTGGATAACAATTGCACAGATTTTCAGTAACTTTGAATTGCTTGTTATAACATTTGCCAATGAATGGTACCAGTTGGTGTTCAGGCGCCATTTTGTGATTAGGAACGATATTGAAATTTTTTGAATCTCTCACGCTTTAATGGCAACAACTGCTTAATTCCCGCTTAAATCCTAAAAATCTAGAAATTGTGCCTAATTATTGAATTTTAAGATTTATAGAACAATTTATTAAAAATCAATAAAAGGGAATTTTATTATTTATTTAAACTTTTGAAAAATACGCAATAACAAGGATAAAAATAAGATGATAAAATCAAGAATTGGAGAGTGGATCTGAGATAAATGTGTGAACTGCAAATATCAGAAATGTGATCCCACCGATGAATGTCACTGAAAAATTAAATATTTTTCATACTAGAAATATCTATCAATCCTTACGTGCTCTCACTGGGATTTTCTGTGCTATGAAGCGGCCCGATATGACAGCGATTCCAGTACATAGCGCATGTCCGAGAGTTCCACCGACAATTACACCAACCACATCCTACAATTATTAACATTAATTTATAATAAAATAACTAATTAAAAATTTTAATCAAATAATAATAATTTTATCAATATTTATTCTATTTCCTAATGCAATTGATTCAATTATTATAAAATTAATATTAATAAATAAATCGATTCTTAAATTATAATTGCATTATTATGAGTAAATTACCTTAATTATTATAATTATGCGGTTTCTTATACAATTTAATAATAATAATAATAATGAAAACTAATTAGTAATAAATAACTATTAAATTAACCTTAAAAATATAAAGATGAATAATAATAATAATAAATAATTTGTAAAAATATTAAATTAACTTAAAAAAATAATTATAAAATAAAATTATAAAAATAATTAATAATAAATAATAATAATAATAATAATAAATAATTTGTAAAAATATTAAATTAACTTAAAACATTAATTATAAAATAAAATTATATAAAATAAAATATGCTTATAAAATGATTATACTTTTGTAGCTGCCAAAACAATTGTAGTCATCTGAGATCGGTCTCCCCATTCTGCTAGAAACGTTAAAACAAATGACTCAACAAAGACTTTGGAAAAGATCACATATAGAGCTCTTTGGACTCTGTCGAATTTCGTCGATACAAATTCCGTAACACGATATTTATTTGATGCTGGTGGAGAAATAGGTTTAATAACGGACATTACTCCCGTCTCGGGGTCAGTGATTAATTGCTTTGACTGGGAAAATTCACTTTCACGTTTTCGCAACTCAGCTTGAACTTCTTCATATTCTTCTTGAGACTCCGATGCGGACATTTCATATGCTAAAATCCACAATGATATCACGATTCCAATAACAAAATATCGCTAATTACTGATCAGATCCAAATTACTAACATAAAATCAAACTTCCTTGACTGGGTATAACATAAGTATGTAAATGAATTTTATTTACTGTCCTATCCTAAATATTACTTTAAATATGAAAATAGTTACGAACTCCATGGAATCGAATATATCGCATTAAGACAAGTTCTATAATTTATATTCAAAGGCAGAATATCAAATTTTAATTTCGTTTTTAAATAGAAACCAAAATATTGATCGATAGTCTATAAAAAGTCATGAAAATAAAGGAAATCGGAAAAAGGTCAATGAAATATTCATATATGAAATATATATATATATATATATATATATATATATATATATATATATATATATATATATATATATATATATATATATATATATATATATATATATATATTAATAAGATTTTAGTAATGTTTATTTGACAATAGAACTATTGGGATTATCCTTAAAGATTTTATTGGTCCATCGCTTTGTGCTGGTGGAAACAATGGTGAAAACGATAAAAGATTTTATTCATTTGTGCTTATTACAATCGTCAGGGAAGAATATCACTATTATTTACGACTTAGAATTTATGATAGTTACAACAATTGGTTCCATCTAAAGATTTATTAATATTAACACAGAGTGATCACTCTTAAATAGTAATGTATATTGCGTAATAACTAACACATTGTATCGAATTACGCAATATACTCTGAACTGTTCACATTTGGTCCTTGGCCTCTAATGTAATATCATTACTCTCCCCTTCATAAGATTGATGCCATCTCTTTAACCATTCGATTCGTCGGTGCCGTGTCGTATCTGGATATTGCAATTCAACTTGATGATCTGAAATAAATCTAAGAATTTTATATGGACCATCATATTGAATATCATTTTTGTTTCTTCTATGTGGTTCTCGTCTTACTAGTACCTCCTCCCCCACTTCAAAATGTCGTTTAATTCTTTTGTCTTTTTCAAATGTTCTCATCTTTTGCGCAGCTTGCTTGTTATTCTTTTGTGCTTCTTCCGAAATATCGTGTACTTGATGTTTGAGTCTAGAATTAGCGTGTAACGTTATTTTTCGTCCATATACTATCTCAAATGGTGAATATTTTGTAGAACTTTGATAAGTTGCATTTTATACTGAATTCAATTCGAGGCAGCAGTTCGTGCCACTGTTTTTCAGCACAGCCCCCTTTCATCGTAGTCACAAGTAAATCTCGCATTGTTCTGATAGCTCTTTCCACTAAGCCATTCGACTGATGTTGATATGGCGAGGCGAATTCTTGCTTTATTCCAAGTTGTTCTAATTTTTCCTTAAAATATTTGCTTCAAAATTTCGCCCTCTGTCTGTCAATATACTTTGAGGTTTACCATATTTGTAAATCCAATTGTTCATTAGCGTCTTCAAAATAGTTTTTTCATCTTGGTTTGCTGTAGCCGTTAAACTTACTAATTTGCTAAACCTATCAATAATAACGATAACATACTTTTTGTCGGTTGAAGTTCTCTCCATGAAAGCAACATCCATCACAATCTGTTCTAGAAATTCAGAACTTTCGTGTGGAATTAAAATTTCCTTTGTCCTCCCTTGGTCTATTTTCCGTCTTGCACATGTGACACATCGTTTTACTATCTCTTTAACGGTTTCTTGCATTTTCGGCCAGAAAAAATTCCCTTCCAAATAATGAAACAGTTTCTTAATTCCAACGTGACATAAATCTTCATGTATTTGAATCACTAGTTAGATTGATAGCTTTTTGGGATTATCACTAGATCTTTTTTGTCTGATTCCAATACAAGCATATCATCCGATATCTTTAACCGATCTTTATATCTGAATAAAAAACTATTTAGAAACGATTCCTTCCGAAAATCTATCTGATTCTTAAGAATTTCCATCACTTCCTGGAACAATTTATCTTTCTTCTGTTCTTCCATAATTTCTAACATTGTCTGTGTTTTTTGTATCAAATTGATATATCTTACTCTTGACCTTTCTTGTTTATGTTGTACATGTGCTGTCTGACACTGTGCACATAAACTACCCTCGATCCTTGATAATCCATCTGCGTTTGCATGTTCTTCACCTTTCCGGTATTTCAATTGGAAATCGTATTCCGATAGATTAGCCATCCATGTCTGAAATTGTGGACTTATTGCTTTTTTATTCGTGTTCATAAATACTAAAGCTTTGTGATCTGTTCGAGCCACGAATTTTTTCCCGTATAAATACTGTCTAAAATATAAAACATATTCATGCAATGCTAATAACTCTTTCCTTGTTACGCAGTATCCCTTTTCATGGGCCGTCAGATTTCTTGAACCGTATGCGATAACTATTTCTGAACCGTCTTCTTTTATTTGACTCAACACTGCTCCAATAGCTTCAAAACTGGCATCAGTATCCAATATAAATTTACGGTCTATACGAGGAAAATCAAGAATAGGTGCTTGTGTTAAGGCTTCTTTAAGTTGTTTAAAACTGTTTTGAAATTTTTCCACAGTGTAGCCGCTTCATCGCAAAGGAGAAAATCGAATGCTTCTGTCCTCTTCAAATCATTCCTAGCGATCCAATCATCAATTGCCTGTATCCATTTTTCAGCTTCCTTGGTACACCTGCCGTCGTATCTTCTAATTTCCATATCCAAGAGTTCTTGTGCACGTTTCGGTAGTGCGTCTCTTGCAGACTTTTTCCCTTCTCCTCGAGTCGTCATTGTGTGAACATTTTCGGCGTGGTCGCCAGTTACAACAATTGGTTCCATCTAAAGATTTATTAATATTAACACAGAGTGATCACTCTTAAATAGTAATGTATATTGCGTAATAACTAACACATTGTATCGAATTACGCAATATACTCTGAACTGTTCACATTTGGTCCTTGGCCTCTAATGTAATATCATTACTATGATCATCTAGTTGTTTCCTTGCTTTAACTTAAAGATACTCGATACTCGCGATAAGTAGTTTTAACTATAATTTGATTCGAAATGGTTTCTCTGACTTGTCTAAACTTTTATTCAATAATTTTATATAACATTCCGTTTTTTCTTTTTCTCTTCTCTCGTGTTGGTAATCTAATTTTTATGTTTTGATTTTAAACACTTTTAAATTTGTTTAAATTTGTTGTTGATTCCACTTTCCCACTTTTGGTTCCTAAACAAGCCTTCAATTTTCTTAGGTGATCTATCTATTATTTCGGACAAGTTGTCAAGATAAGGTATTTTATTTCCCATTTTCTTTTTGTTTTTCCATTTTAATTTTGTAATTACTAATTAGTAATGACTTTATTTGTTTTATTGTTCAATTTTATTGAATTGTGTTATTTTTCTTCTCGTTTTTATATTTTTCTTTAACTCCTACCTCTGAGAATTCCGTATCATCAATTTACTCCCCTATCATTTTACCAACCCCAGTGATTATTTTATTTTATTATTTCGGTATCATAGACAATATTTAAAAACAAAAAGCTTTTTCAAATGGTAAATTTGATCTTTTTGGCTAAATTCAATTTTGGTGTATTCAATAGTTTATAAACGCAAGATAAGACTAATTTCTTATCATTGTGATAAGTCTGTGTGATTGGCCTGTTATATGTGAAAACATCGACTGTAACCATTAACAATCAACAATTGTTATTTTATTGTTTCTGGTTCATTTCAAGTGAAAAATATCATTACTAATTGATAAAGAGTTCACTTGCACATAGAGACAATTAAAAGATGATTAATAGTGCAAGTAAAGCTTACATCTATCGTAGATATTGATGATCCGAGAAAATATGCAAGAATTAGAAATAATCATCTATCAGTGCTATTGGATGGCAAGTATAAAAGCAAAAAACAAAATCTGTATTCACAATTTAAAAAAGATAAGACAATGACGAGAAAACAAAAACGCAAATGCGACATAGAAAATAACGAAATTATCGTAGAAACCAGAAGTAGTAATTAAGTGATTGTGAATTCCGAGTTGTGTTACAGATTGATTACAATAAGCACTCAAAGTCATTGTTGTTATTATTTGTGTCGCCGAAATAGTAAATCAATTGTGTTAATCAATAAAAGTTTATATTGTCTGGAATTCGTTATTGTTGTCAACAAAGGCATGTTTTGAAGTCAAATCAATAATTTTTGATTTACTATTTCACCGACAACCCCCAAATGATTTATCAATTATATGAGATTTGATAATTGTCTCTTTATTCTTGATGCATCTATAATGTAAATTATCGTGCAGCTTCCTCCTATTTAACCTTGAAATGTACAATTATCGATTTTGGAATTTGTTTGGCTGTAAATTAAAACTTTTTTCAAGATTCTAGGATTTTTGGATATTTACTTTATTTTAAAAATATAGAAACTTTTGAGATCGCTATTTTTACTAAAATTTTGTGGGCGAGGTGGGCGAGGGAGAACCAAAGGCACCAAAGGACTTTTAATCGATAAATCAAAAACCTATGAAAGTGTGTATGCAAATCTCATTTATCGATCGTTTAAAAGGAAATTAAACCTCAATTACATTAAATGTCAATAAATGTTCTAGCAAATCAATCAATTTAAACCCAATTTCTATATATCAATCAAAAATTGAAAATCTCGCAAGTCAATCAAATATAATTGAATAACATTTAAATATTATTATCTAATTATTCCCCATAAATGAAAAACACCTATCAAATATGTGAAATTTAATCAATTCTCATAATTGCTCACAATTTTTTTTCATTTATTTTACATAATATGTTCTCGATTGCGATTAACATATTTTGCAAATAAATTTCATGTTTACCCAAATTTTTATCCCATTAAAATTCAATAAATTGGCGTCATATTCGCCACATAATTAATTAATAACGGTACAAATCAATAATGTTATTCGCTTACACACATGATAATGTGTATCCTAACCGTGTTTGTGTGTCTCATCATTATCATCAACATCATCCAATCAACGCTCTCGTTTTGAAACATTTTTCAATTAACCAATGAAAAACAATGTTTATAAAAATCAATATTTAGAATTTATTTGCTCGTATTTTTGTAAAAAGAAATAAAGAAATTAACTTTAGAATTATAATTGACTGCAATTGTCAAATATTTAATTCATATATAACAAAAAAAATCAGCGAATCAATGAGTAACATAGATAAAGCTGATTGAATTAATGGCAATTGAAAATTAAATTTAAATCTCAAATGAATCATAAACTAACGATTGGTTTTATTCCGCAAACCTAAAATTAAAATCAAGTTCAAATTGTAAGTAAGCAAATTTTGTTACTTTGGGTATTATCATTACGGGTTAATGAATATAGGGGGTAAAGGAAACCACTGCTTAAATCACTCCATTATATGAATATGAATTTATTACAATCTCAGCAAAATATTAACTTTGTAATAAAATTTTTATACATAGCCAAATAAATTAAGAATAGTATTGAATCACTCAAGTATTGTCAATTACTCATATTATTTTCAATGATAATTTCAAGCTATTATTTAAATATAATAATACACAAATGAAAACTATTTATTATT
>CAUHTR010003604.1:0-10655 GCA_959609185.1 Schmidtea polychroa | reverse complement strand
TCTTGNAACTTTTAATTTAAATTGTCATTAAAATGTCTAAAATATTAAACTGTCATAAAAGGAACAGATTCGGTTTTTTGAGCTTTAATATTATTAAGATTAAAGTGAATATATCAATGCAATATATTAATTTATATTGTACCCCGCTTCGCCCGAGTTTACATTTATTATAATAATTCATTTAAATTAATTTTTTGTTTAATTATGTTATTACTTTCCAGTATTAATTTTATAACAGCTTCAATTCCATGTTTAATTCACAATAAGAAAAGCTTTCAAAATAAATTTCAATTTGTAAAATCGAAAACGCACTCCAATTTAAATCGAAAAATAACTGGCAATATTTTTCCAATTGCAAACTGGTTCACTAATCAAATAAAATTCAAATTCTCAATGTTTGAATTCTGTTTTGAAAACTTTTGACTAAATTATATTACTTTCAACTGCAAGCAGCAAGCATATAATAAATTTTTATTTATATTGTAAATTGCTGACCGGACAGACAAACAAATTAACTTAGTGTACCCTAGAGGTGGTCACCTGGGGTTGAAACATAGCCTATGACCTGTCCCGAGTCAAATGAGGGTAACATGCAAAATTTCAGCACCCTAGGTCCGACGGTGGGGAATTCTATGGGTAACAAACAAATAAACTTTCATCTTTATATATTAGATTTATAATCGTTATTTATATATTTAATTAGTAATAAAATACTGAACATACTTTTGGATTTAAATTATATTCTGGACTTCTATTAACTGAAGTGAAATCTTGCCTTTCATTTTTAATGATAGATTTCAATGGATTAACCTTGACTGGCAAATGAATTTTGGGTTTAGTTGGAAATATACTTTTGTCAATCGATTCACTGTTTGTGCCTCCATAAATTCTAAGAACCAAATTTTGTAACTCATTCCAATTTATGATTTTTTCACTACTGGCAATAAATATATTGGAAGGTCTCCATAAATCCTACAGACTTTTGTAATTACAATTGAAAAATATTGAAATTAATGACTATTATTCAACTAGGAAATATTTATATGGAAAATAATAAATGTGCATCTCAATGAAAATTTACAATAAGGTACATTATGATGATATGCATTATGATGAAGTATCATTTGAAAACAGAATGAACATAAAATCCGAGAGCGTGAATGACATTTCATATAAAGAGAAAATCAATAAATTTAGCATACACCGCGTTGCATTTGATAAAATTTTTATGGAGAGTGCTGACAGTATTAACAGCAAAAATCGAGTAATTACTGCTAACAAATTATCCAGATGTGTTATCAAATTTTGGAAATTTCATATTTTAAATTTGTGTCTGATTTCAAAATGTATTAAGTCTGTTAATAAGATTTTGGAGTCATAAGATATAGTATTACTAAAAAATGATTATACCTCTGGAAGAAGTAATCGTAAGTATCTTGAGCAATATACACATGCATACATAATACAATCGAAATTTTGACATTCAGATATACGCAGGGACGGCCTACCATATTGGCGAATTAGGAGGCCGCCTAGGGCGCAAAAATATTTTTCTAAATTATTTCTCGAATATATAAAAAAAATATTTATTATGATATCTTTAATTTTTCGCTTTCACAATTGTCACTCCTATATTATTTTGTACTATTATTTATGTACTTTGAAACTGCATATATTATTATATTTTGAAATGGACAAATTTTTTATTTCACTCAATAAAAAATTTATTATGAAATACCTACTCGTTGAATTAAGAAATTTAAATTATTAAAACATAATGTTTCAGTTGGCATTCTCTAAGGTAGGCGCTTCATAAAAATTCGCCTAGGGCGTTAGGCTTGGACAAAATTTCTTGAGTCGCCCCTGGATATACGTTTCATAATATTCAGTTATAGAAATTCATACATATCCTACACCCCTTTGTTTTAAAATGTTTGATCCATTAAACATTTTAAATTTTCTATTTTCCTTTCTGAAATTCGATCATGAAAATTCTTTATTATTTTAACTAGATCCTCAAATCTATCTTCATTTTTATTTGCTACAATTTTTTTACCAAAACAACATCCCCGACATTAAAAGTTCGATTTGATGTGACTTCATCGAAAAGTAATTTTTTAAAAATTACTTTTCAATGATTCGGCCACGTCGATTCATCAAAATATCTTATCAAAAATTCATACACAAAAAAATCTAGAGACCTTAAAATACTTTGAATTTTTTAATGAAGGTCGATTTTGTATAGAAAAAATTATATAGACCATAAAAATACCTTGGGTTTTTTTAGCGAGAGCTGGATTTTGTATACAAAAAATCTTCGTGTCCAAAGAGACCCCTTCGCTATAGTGTGAATTTGAAAAAAATATACTGTAGGCTCGGCAGCAATTAAAAAGTTTTTTTAGGGGTACCCTGGATGGTCGTGCTGCCGGGGGCTACTAACTATCTTTTTTCTCCCGTGTCTAACAAACAACAAAATTCATTATTATAAATAATTATTGTTACATTTGGTCTACCACTTAATCTATTATACAGTAAAAACCGGCTATAGTAAAATTTTAATGGACCAAGAAATCATTTATTATAACCGATTTAACATAAATATGAAATAACAACACAATGTTATATTTTGTATTACAATATTAGAGTATAAAAAAATTAAATTCAATGTTACATAATAGTAATCATAAAGCAGATAAGATAACCCGTTATTCTTTTCTGGGTCGACTTTGAATTAAAAAATTTCTTTCAAAATATATTTTAAGATCGTCTGAAGAATCAACAATGCGTAAACTTAAAGCATCATTAACAATTAAATATCGTTCAATATTCTGCAAAAACACTAGAATTTCATGTTTATTCACTAGTTTATCTTCCTCCAGTTCCAAATCATTACAATATTCAACTTCTTCTCTCTGAAATGCAACCTCCTCGGTAATTTCATCATCATTTAATGATCCGTGGCAAGATAAATCATTATCTATATCAAAGAAATCAACTGGTTTGGGATCAATTTCCTGAGATTGTGGCATCTCAGTCTCATTTGCCATATCATCAATATTGTTTGTTACAATTCCAGCTTTATCAAAACCACTTCTAACCATATTCACGGGTAATGATTTCCAAGCCCTGCTAATATTTAAAATTGCATCCATGATAGTTATTTCGAACTCCTCTTTTTTTTCAATGGAATCAGTTAGTTTGCACACCACTGATTTCCTATAGAAATTTTTAAGTTCCTTATCACCCCTTGATCCATTGGTTGTAGAATACTCGTTAAATTGAGTGGTAGGTAAACTAATTTAATGTTGGTTAGTTTATTTTGAATATCAGGGTGAGCGGAACATTATCTGCAAGTAATAAAATTTTCCTGTTCTTAGTAACTAGCTCAAAATCCCAAGATATAAGAACACGATTCCAGATTTGAGATGTCATCCAAGATTTCTTATTGCTAAAATATTTATTTAATAAACTTTGCACATTTTTGAAAAATCTTGGATTTTTAACTTTTCCAATCATCATAAGTTCTTCTTTTCCCCTAGTGCATTGGCACATACAAAAACTGTTAGTCTCTCTTTCGATAATTTCCCCCCAAAACACTTCTCTCCCTTAAACTTTAATGTTTTATTTGGCAACATTTTATAAAAAAGCCCCGTTTCATCTCCGTTAAAAATGTCCCTTGATTGATAACCTGCACTACACATTGGCCAGGTATTTTCCAATTAATTACGAGCAGAAGTTTTATCAGCATGTACAGATTCACCAAAAATTACACCAAGGATTATGTTATAACATGACCGAAATCTTTGAACCCAACTGGGATTAATCTGAAATAATTGATGGCCATATTCTCAGCTTGCATTGATAATAGTTCTGATGATATTTGGATTTCACAACACACTATTATTGTCAATCATAATTAATGACAGTTTTTATGTCACAATTTTATTTTTTGCACACTGATTTTTCTTCAACATGTTTTATAATAGAATATATCGCAGCAAAAAGTGTAATAACTCAAATATCTTTCTTTTACATATTATTACATCGGTTAGTCACTAGGAATAGTGTAGAAGTGTGTATTTGTACTCTTTCATATAGCTGCTATAACTTGATTTTTATTAAAAAATAAAATTTGTTTTAAGAACTTTTTTATCCAATTTCACCACTGACTTTTTTTCCATTGAATTTATTAAAAATAGAGTTTGAAGACTATAAATCAGTAATATATCGATGTTTTTTGATACTCACGAATTTTCGGCACTGCCTTTTTTAAGTGAATTTTTTTTTCACTTGAAAAAAAAATTCATGAGTATCAAAAAACATCGATATATTACTGATTTAGTCTTCAAGCTCTCTTTTTAATAAATTAAAATTTGTTTTGTAAATAAATTCTTTTTCATAAGGTGAGTCGCGAAAAATTTTTAAATCTCGTACCGGGCCATGGTCAAAAACGCTTCGATATATAATTAAATGAAGTTAAATCTTTAATCAATTAATAGATATTACCTCTACAGTCTGTAAAAGATGTCCACCTACATCATATAATTCTTCAATTGGTTTGATTTCTTTTTTTTCTCGAAAACCTTTGGTTAAATATTTGTAAACTTGAGATAATGTTGTCAGTGAGTATTTGTTTATTATTACCTTGAGAAATATTGTCATTCCGGTTTCAATATGATAAACAGTTATTGACTTAATATAAAATTTTAAAATTAAAATGAATATTTTGAACTGATGAAATTTTATTTTAAATATATTTAATTATTTAAATATATTAATTAACGATTTTCTGTTTTAACACATTCGAATGCTTTTCGACCCTTTCTAACCATTTTCTGATAAATCCCTAATCATCATCTTGTTGACCATTAGCTAATCTATACATGACCCGTTTTCCCAATTCAATTTCGATAACTTTACAATTTATTGATTTTTTTCGGATTTCCGGATTCTTGCCTTTTGCAACTGCTTTTGCCATTTCCTAATACAGTTTCCATCATGTTTTTCCTTTACTATCAATTCTGTGCATGATCACGCTTTTATTTTTATTTTTCATTCACCTACTTTTTATTTAAATTTTCAACCTAAATTTTTTTAAATTTATTTTAATTTACTGACCTCAACAATATAAAACTGCAAACAATTGGTAAATCCCTTCTTTATAATCCAATGACTCAAACATATGGTCAACATTGCCTTGCATGGCTAAATTCAATGTCATAACTCTTAGAGTTGATGATTGAGCATTGACGGCTATAGCTGGGTTTGCATTCAGATAGGAGATTTTATCTAATGGGAAACCAAATGAAAAAAAATTATGACGGCCATCAAAAAAGTACGCTTCGACCTATTCACCCAAGAAAAATTGTGAGAGTCGAGGATTCCTGTTTGGCCGGAGTCCACACATCCATCAACTTAGACTAGTGTTTTCGGCTTATGACATATCCAAATATTAGTAAGTTCAAGATTGACCAGAATTTGTTTATGTTTTAATGACACGAATGTATTAAATTATGACGATTATAACTTCGTATAGAAGATTTTTAAAAATGATTGGGATATTGATTAAGAGGTCAATTAGACTAATTTTTGTGAGTTTGAAGAGTTACAGTGATTTCTGTATGCTATTTAAATGACAATATCGACAATATCGATATTACTTTCTATATCTAGGGGAATGTGTGGATTATACGAGTAGAGTTATTCCTCACGTGGTGTCGTAATAAGCTTTGTGTAATTACCTATTTGAGTATTGAATTTATCTTGTTGTTATAATTCGTGTAATCAATTGTGATAATCAATAAAGGTTTATATTATCTGAGAATTGTTATTTTGTAGATCAGTAAAGCACGCTTTGGAGTCAGAGATCGGATTGGTAACTTTTAAATATTACCACCAACCAAATTACCCAACAAATTGAATTACAATCAATTAAACAAACATTTTTATTCTTTACGCACTATAAGTGTTATTATATTTTGGGTTTATTTGCCCAGTGCTTTACACAAAAAATTATTTCTGCCACACTTTAACAGGCTTGTTTTTAAAATTTTTCGTCTCTAATTTTGCTCTACTTTTGTCTCTACTTTCGTTCTATTTTTGTTCTTAATTTAGTTCTGTTTTTGTTCTACTCTTTTGTTCTGATTTCTCGATCAACTGTTCTGCTTTATATAGTCCGTTTCATTTGTGGCACTGGCGACAGATTCTGTTTTCCATTTTACTTTTCCTCTAAGTCAGCCTTATCTCTGACAGATATCAAGATATTTTACCATTTTCCTTTTTTGTTAAGCCGCCTTCTCCCGACAATTTCGCTATCTTTGACAAGCTGTCAAAATATGGCTTTTTCCCCTATTTTGTTTTTCTGGAATTTGAAATTCCACCTTCATTTGTACTTCTTAATTAACAATGACCTTTATTTTAATTTCTTGTTTGTTTCCTTTTCTTTGATTTATCTTTCTCATTTTTAATTTCTTTTTATTTCCGTTTTCTTTTCTGAGTTTCCATAGATCGTCCCGTTTGTCATGACGATCTTCCCCAGGTAATTTATTTATTTATTTATTATGTTATTTTCCATTTAGGTATCCTCAACAATAACAATATAATAGATAAGTATGTCACACACACAAAATAGTTTTTAATTATTTAATTAAAATTAGATTCAGTTAATTTGATTAAGACTTTAAACTGAAATTGTAATCTTACTTTATTATTTTCGAAATTATTTGTGATTGATGCTGATTCTGTTTTTGAATTATTTTCATCATTTCTTGATACTTGAAATTTTGATTCTTAAATGAAAATTAAATCAATGTATAATTTATAAAATATATAAAATAGAAAATATGAAGTGTCAGTAAATCTAGAGTTAAATAAATATTCATTAAATATATTTCTTAAAAACAGATAAAATTGTTGTTTTTTTAAACTATTTTTGGAATATATTTTGGACTTGAATATATATCAGAATTTGAAAAAAGTTCTTAGAAGTTTTAAACATTAAATATTTAAATTCAATTATTTATCAATAAACATTTCCTAACAAATAAATGTAATAGATATTCTATTTTCCGGTATATAAGTCGCTACTTTTTCTATGCAACTAATACAAAGCAGTTGGCATGCATTAATCAGAATCAGATACATAATGCCGGGTGGCGGAATTTTGGTTAGCTTCAAATTTTTGTGTGCGACTTATAACCAACAAAATAAGGTATATGTAAGCTTTCTGAAGCATTATAAGTTATCAAGCAATATGGCGGAATACGTGGAGTTAAATACGAATTTGAAGGTTCAAACAGCAAATTAATATTACAATTAATTATCTCCCGGGAATTCTAAGGAAACATTTGAGGATTTCCAAATTATTTTAATTTGTTTATCCTAGATTAGCGCTCTGAATATTCCTTCTATTATCTGGTCGATTGGGTCTCACTGCGCTTCGAATTTCCTTCAGCGTTCGGGTTTCCCATGGATCGGGATTTCCATTACAGATTAATTAATTTGTTTTTTCGCATTAACTTTCCCTGTGAACACCTTATTAAATTTGCATTATAATTTCTGAACTCGTCTATCAGTTTGGCGTTCAACCATACCCCCGTTCAATATTGATTTTTAGTGAGTTTAAATTAATTTTGCACTTTTATTGATTTTACCAATATTTGTTATGCCTTCCTTTTATATATAATTTTTTTTGGTTTTCTTACCAACCTCAACAATATGACGTTTGTGTGTGACTTATGCATTTATTAAACTATATAGAATATATATGTATTTTCACATGAATTGGGTGTAATGCCACATACATTGGAGAGACTTCCCGTCATCTCTGTACTCGAGTTCAAGAACACTGTCGACCGAAGGGAGTGTCCAATATTAAGGATCATAATAAAGTCTGTATGAGAGAATTAGGAATGTCGGATTTTAAAATCCTTTCAAAAAATTTTGATAATAGTTTTGAGAGTGTGACATGTGAAGCATTATTGATAAGAACTTTTAATCCTAAAATCAATGTTCAGAATGCAGTGAATACGTGTGTGTTGAATGTTTTTAATTAAGTTTTTGTATGTTGATGTATATTGAATAATATTTATGTTAAATAATTAAAAAATAATTAAAATAATATATTTTAAAGAGTTTTAAAAGTGTAAAATAAATGTTGTTGAAAATTGTTTTTGAAAATAAATATTTAAAATTGTTATTTATAAATTTAATAACTTGTTTATATATTATCAATATTGTATAGTTATTCATCCGTTGTGAATGTAGGTAACCTGATGATGATAGTGATACTATCGAAATATATAGTGAAAAATGGAGATTTTTATTAATAAAGCCTTTATCGTGTTTAATTAAGTAATAATAATTATAATAATAATAATTTTAAAAAAATTATTAATAAATAATCATCACTGTAAAAATTATTTTAGTGTGTATTTACCATAACAAAATGAAAATTTTACGTACTAATATTTGAGTGTATATCAAATTTTTTAAGAAATTTCATGTTAAGAGGTTCTAATCCACCAACGATATAGTTTTCCGAATCAACGAGATCTCGTAAAGAATGAACAATTCTCCCATGCTTGTTATACAATCTTCTGACGCCAGTTGGTAAGAAAACTTTTTGTTTTAATTTATAATCTAAATCTTGAAGAAAATTCTCGAAATTTTTATATCTATTTTTAGTTATTGATACGTTTATTCCTGAAAGGTTATTACTTGAAATATTGTAAAATTTACAAAATACCGTTAAAATTCTCATTTCTATTAACATGAATTCGAATACTTTTAGGATTTGAGTACTTAATTGAGTTCCTTTCCAATTGCTTATGAATCATATTGATGAAGTTATTCTATCAAAGTTATGGCAATAATTTTGAGCTGTTCAAGTAGATTAAATATGATATTTTTAAATAATTTGGAACTGTTAACTGCATCAATATCAATTTAATATTTAAAATGTAATAAAGTGCTTCAACCATTTTAACATACCATTATAAATAAATATTGACATAATGTGATATATAATAGCTTAATATTATCAATAGTTGATGTTCTATAATAGATAATTGAAACATTTCTCTGTAAAATTATATTTAATTTATGTACTTCAAACCATTTTTGAACTCTTGCTAAAAACATTTAAACTTTCGAATGATCATAAAATCTGAGTTAGCGGCTACTCTAATTATTTGATGATGACTCAAATCTTTTTACTATAGTCAGATGCATCAATGAGGTGTGGTCTTGATTAGGATTATAATGTGTTATTCTTCATTTTGCTTTTTAAAGGACAAAGGTTTTTCTTTTTTGACCCTCTTTCAATGAATAGCAAATTTCATTGTTTGGCCAAAACTGATTTGGACCAAAAAATAAGTGTCGAATTTTGATAAGATTGCGTTAAACATAGCAGGTCAATTTGATAAAAATTCTAAAACCCGAAAAGACTAAATAAACATGATAAAAGAAACAGATATACCAGCAAAATCAAGAAACATGAAAATTAATTAAAATAAATCACAAAAGCAAGAAACATAAAAATAACATTCAGTTAATACAAATTCGAATTTATGGTGATATATGAAAATAAGAATTGGAAATAAAATATCTATAAAAATAATACAAAAAATAAATTAAAGAAATGTAAATTATATGATTCTCATTGAAGCTGGAGCCAAAGATGATATTTGTTTTTGTATACGAGCAGTAATACCAGAATACATTGTCGAAACAATTGTTATATAAATTTTTGTGAATATCCACATTGCATTTCATCATGCTGTTATAAGTCATCTCATGAATACCAGCAGTTTTAATTCCCAAGAATGATGACTGGAACCAAGCTTCTGGACATCTAAATCATTCATAACCAATGGTAATAACTTTATCATCTAGTAGTTCATAACTCTTTTCAAGTAACGATGAGAAACCAGCAGTTTGCTTTTCTTGTTCAAAATCAAGAGCGATGTAATACAATTTTAATGTAATACAATATCTCGAACAATTACTCTTTTGGCAGTAGTTGTGAAATTGTATCAGTATTTATACTGGTTTTGATTGTGCATCTATGCATTCTCTGCCACTAGATCCAAATAAGAATGCAGTAAAATTTGAATTACTTTTTCACACATGCATGAGTGTGTGTAATTATTTATTTTTAATTTAATTAATTCATTAATTTAATTTTTATTAATTTCAACAATTTAATTTTGTATATTTTATAATTTAAATAATTTTTGCTAATTTATTTTAACTTTTCCTTAATTTTAACCATTTAATTCTATTTTTAACATTATATTTAACTTTATAATTTTAACTAATTTTATTTTAATTTTTATTATTTTTAACAATTCCATTTTCTAAATTTTATAATTTACATAATTTCCACTCATTTTATTTTTTTAATTTTTATTATTTTATCTGTTCTACTGGTATTTCTTTAGTTTCAATTTTTAAATTTATTTATTTCTTTATTTTATGTCATTTAATTTTTAAATAAATTTTCCCTGTTCCTTTTCTTAAAGTATACATTCATTGCCATAGCTCCTTCGTATGCAAATGCGAGCTATAACATCGCTAATTAATTCGATTATGGTCTTTCGTTTTTAAACTAAAATAAATTAAATAACAAAATAAAGAAATAAATAAAATTATAA
>CAUHTR010003602.1:0-38875 GCA_959609185.1 Schmidtea polychroa | reverse complement strand
TACTCATAATACTTTATCAAACAATATAGTTTCTCTCACTTGTTGAAAAAGTTGATGACATATATATCAGTGAACTTAAAATAGCTTAACAACACAACCTGTAATTGCCAAAAAGTCAAACAATAAGAAGACTAAAATTTGGACATATCATGTTCGATAATAAGCCCATAAACCCATCGGAAAGTTAGAACATTAAAAATAGTGGAAACAAAAACCTTTCTTTGTCAACCGTCACATACAATTGTCCACTTACAAGTTTAAATTAAATTTACAAGTTTAATCTAATTTCATTTAATTCTTTCTAATTATAAATTTAAGTTAAATTTTAAGATTTTTTATTTTAATTTTCATATAAAATATTATATTATATTTCTTATTGATTGAAAATTTGTCATTATTTCAAAAAATTTAATAATTAAAATCATGCACGTCATTTTGATCTGTTCGAAGTCTCAATTTATGAAGAAAATCTATGACATAAAAACATTTCCTAATGATAAATAGAAATAACTGATATTTTAGAAATTCATAAATAAATATAAACCTTCTTCATGAAAATGAATTTTATGTTGTTTTAATATTGCAATTAAAAAAAAATATTAATTATTTAATATTAGTTAAAATTTATATGTCTAAATATATTATTGAGGAACACTGCAACCAATATAAGCCTTCAAAACATTGTGTGGGCAGTTTAAATACTCTAAAAGAAAATTTTAATATAAATATTCTAAGTTATGAAAACGAAAAACTTAGATTTGAGATTCACAATTTACCTAGTGATTTTCATTGTACTCTGAGAAGGCTAATTATCAATGAGGTACCATCAGTTGCAATTGATCGAATTTATTTATACAATAATACAAGTTGTATTGATGATTCTGATTTGCAACTACGTATAGGTCTTACTCCAGTTGATGTTAATCCAGATTTGTTAGAATTTTATTCATCAGAATTACCTGCTGATGACAAATCAGGATTTGATTCAAACGCTTGTTTGATATTTGATTTAGATGTTAATTACAATAAACTGAAAAGTATTGATACCAGTCGATTTCATAAATTTATAGATCCTCTTAATAAGAATGTAGTAGAGAAATTTTTGGAGACTTATAAAGAACGTCGAGATCGTACAGTATACAGGTAAATTATACTAATTTGCAAGTTTCAATATAAAGTTAAATTTTAGTGATCATTTAATATGGCGTCCAATAGGAGATCAGAAATTGAAATTTTGCGATGTCAAATTAACTGAAAACGTTGTATTAGATAGATTGATGCCAGGCGAGGAAATATTTATTGTTGCTATGGCAGTGAAGAATTACGGGCATGATCATGCAAAATTCATTCCGGTCAGTGCAGCGCATGGTCGCAGAGCTCCAACTCTAAAGTTATTATCTCCAATTACTGGAAAAAGCGCTCTAACATTACAGAGTTTATTCCCAGAAGGTGTAATTAAGGTATAATAATCATTTATAATTATTATTTAATAAATGTTCTTGTAACAATAAAATATTAGATGAATTCAGTTTTGATAATCATTTGTAATTAGATTGAGAAAGGAGTGGCCAGAGTTGCTGATACAAGGCTCATTGAAAGAACGAATAAAAATTTTTATGAATATGAAGAACTGAGAGGCAAAGTTGAAATTGGATTGGATGAAAATGTTTTCATTTGGCTGGTGGAATCAGATCGACCAAAGCATCAACCAGCAGCGCACATTCTAGTCAGTGCGTTGAGTGCAATGATTGAAAAGTGCCGATTCTATCAAGGCAACCTTGAATATATGGAACAGCAAATGGAGCAAGTGAAAAATACCAATCGCAAGGTCGATTACAAATCATATGCGAAAAAGGTTTGCGGTAAAATTTGCTTCATCGAGAAAGATCTGAATGTAGGAAACGGATCGCCGTTCTATCGATTTCACGGAGAAACGGATACTTTAGGTGTTTCTCTGTCGTATTTGGTGAATTATTTGTAAGGATTCATGTTGTTGGTTAATTCTGCTTGATGCAATCTTTCAGGTTTGGTGGGAAGGCCACTTGTTCCTATCACAGGGTTGAGTCGGGTATTGAGGTGTTGTTACGCTATTCTGATGGTAGGCATATTTATTGCTAGGTGATTAATATTAATGATTGATAGGAACTACAGGGGAGCAGCTTTTGAAGGAAGGATTCACTGCAATGTCCTCATATTTCGCCTTTATCAGGGAATCTGTACAAACGGCAATTTCCAGCTTTCTCTCGAATGATGTAAATATGGAATGAGATGTTAACTTTTGTTCTCGTTGTATTCTGTTTTAATTAAGCTTATTTAGAGCCTAGAGCTAGACTGCAAGCAATCGATGGCAGCACTAGATAAACCCGTGCTGATATATTTTTTCGTATTAATTAAATATATATGTTATTTCTATATTTTGTTTTTATTCATTTTAAATTAATAAGTTTTTTTATTTTGGAAAGACAAATGAGAATTTAAGAAAGTCTAACATAAGGGAAAAGATATTGGGAAATATTGGGAAAGACCAAGAGAATATTATATATAAAGAGAAATGCGGAGGGTTATTAATTGTTCTTCCGCGATCAATCAATCATTTTCAAGCAATAATAGCAAACTAAATCACAAATTTCAGTATATTCTACAATAATTTTCAAGTAGATTTCAAATATCTATCCTTGATAGAGTCAAAATTAAAAAACAAGTAAATAAAAATACAGCAAATTGTCAAGAAATTAATTAAATTTATCTTAGAATTAACATTAAAACTTTATATTTTTAAATATTCTTTCAATCAACATGAAAATCATATAATAATAATAATAATAACTTTAAAAATAATAATTTAAAAAAATAATAATAGTAAAGAAATAATGAAAAATATTGAAAATGTAGAAAATTATTAAAATATTCATGCAAATGATGAAAATTTTGAAAATTTACGTAGAAATTAGGTTTTATGAATATTTGCAAATTATAATAATAATGATAATAATAATAATAAAAGTTTTTATTATTATTATTATTATTATTATTATTATTATTATTATTATACAACTTTGTATATAATAATAATAATAATAATAGTAATAATAAGAACTTTGAAAAACTCTTTGAAAATAATTCTTTCACAATATTACTTTGAAAAATATTTGATGAAAATGTTCATGCAAATGATGAAAATGTTGAAAATCATGAAATTGACGTAGAAATTAGGTTTTAAAAATAATTTTAAAATATTATAAATAATAATAATTGTTTCCAGAAAACATTAAGACTAAGAAGCTGGTATTCTTTATTAATATTAGAAAAATAATTCAACACAACTGTCATCATTTCATTTGTGAAGTCATCATAATATTGTTGCAACCATTCTTTGATTTTTGTCACTGATTGATCGTATATTGAATTCAAAACATTGGATAATTGTTCAACACTTTTGCTAGTAAACATTTGAGATGTGATTATCCTTTTAAGAGCTCCATTAAATAGAATATCATATTCCTTCTTTTCGGCAGTTCCATATTCTGCTTTATTATTCCTTGACATGAAACGACGAAAGAAACCATTAGTGGCATTTGACCAAAAATCTATGGTTTGACTTGTAAATTTAAACGAAGTTCCAGCAAATGTGGAATTTTTGTGAATTATCGATTGGTTTTACCTTTTCTTAATTCCTGGGAGAACCAAGAAACTTTTCGAGAACTTTATTAAAGAATCCTCTTAGTTGAATCAAGACGCAACTTTTTGTTAAGGATGTCTTGACTAAATATACTTGGTTCCCAATGTTACAAAAATTATTCCTTAAAAATGCGAATTTATATCGAAAAGATATCTTTTCGTTGATTTACAAATAAATAATCTGTGTCGACAAATAACAAGTCTTTTTCGTGGAACATGTCTGGGTGAAATCTTAAAATCTAAGAAAAGCACCTCTGACTAAATTTTGCACATTTTTCACTTTGCACTTAAAATTCAATAATAGAACTTTTTAATCAATATACAACATAAAAAAACTATATGCGCAACAACTCATCGATCAAACGCGCAATAACTCATCAGTAGGGGAGGGGGTATATATGCGCGATAGCTCATACTGATTAATGGGGCTCATATCTACCTACTATGATCGTACGGATTATTCAGTTAAAAGTTTACGACGTTGACCTTATCATGTAGTTAGCTGATTACGATAGTGTTATTTATTGAAATTAATAGATGTTCGCAATTCGCCTTGAAAATAAGTGTTGTACGAATGATTCTTATGGAAAAAGTCAGTGTATATACCTCAAATTTTACTTCTGTTTCGATGGTGAAACCTAAATTCCTATGTGCTTTACTCGCGGTTGGATTCAGCTTTGGAAATAAACCTATTCGTCAAGATTCAGGATGTACTAAGTGGAAGAGAGTCATATAATTCTTACGACTTCGAAAGCCAGTTGTATCAATTTTTTTCGAGTGTTTGACTGCTGTTGTCGGTTTCTAGACGCTGGAAGCCTCAATCACTGTGGTCCTCTCATTGATTAGATTTCCGCACATTTCTCTCGTTGGTGATTATGAACCGTTACTGGTAGGAAGTTCGTTCTACTTCCCTATTCTAATCCTCGTTATCGACTTTCTACACTGGTGCACTTACACTATCTACTGAAAAAGGTGAAAGAAAAAGGTGAACGATTTAAGTTAAAGTTATTTAATCAAGTTCCATCAAATTACAGATTCGTATAAATACATACGTAAAGAAACAATTACAAATTTACTATGTACTCCTGAATGGTGTAAACGTTGGAATACTTCGGTTTGTGATTTATGGAATTTATAGTTGAAGTTGCTGATAAATAGTGATTACGGCTTAAAATCTAAATTTTATAGAAGTAAACAGTGAAAATGTCCTTTGAGAGGGACCCATATATAGTTTTTCTCTGTAATTTTCGACCAATCATGATCGGCTATATGTGTAGGTTTATATTTTTAATTTATTTTTCGATTTTAATTATCGATATTTGATTGGTTGTTTTTCGTTTTTAATTGAAATCGTTGATTTTTGTTGTAATTATTTTCTTTTTTGCTCGATCCTGATCGTTTGTTGGCTCTTGCGCACCGTTCTTATTTAGGTGTTATCTGCGGTTTTACGTCTCTTTTCTTAGCAACCTTTTTATTTTTTGTGCCTCCTACTTTATGTTTCGTATGCTTCTTGTGGTTTTGAATTTAGCTTATTTTTGTTTTATTTAATATTTTTTGTTATTTTCTTTATATTTGTTTAACTGATGTTATTATTTTATTTAAATTCACTTCTTGCTTTTTATGTGTTATTTGGGTATCTCAACTGACCTTTTCACTGCATTTCTTTTTTACTTTTTTACTACAAGAAAGTAAAAAAAATTAGAAATTTATTTGATTTTAGTTTCCAGCCCAACATAAGAAAAACAATAATAAAATCGAAATTAAATTATGATATCTCGATAGCTTGTCAAAAACAATGGAAAAACTGGGAATCCAGTAGAATGTGATGGAAGTAAAAATATTTATCTGTATGTGTTATAGAATGGCCAAAACAAAACTTAAATTCATAGACAGATTTTAAAAAGAGAAAAAAAGATGTAAGTTGAAAAGAAAAAGAGAAACACAATTTTAAAAGAAGACAGCTTGGCAAACAGAATTAAAACGATAAGCATAATAACCTACGAAATTACCGTAGAAAACATTTTCATATTGAAGAAGCAATCTAAAACAATTAAAGCTTGTATCAAGAAATTTCAAGTTAAAGCCAGGAAAGCAACTAGACCGATTCTACCATTTGTCAAAACCGATTGTACAAAAATTAACGGACGATTATTACCTGTACAAATTACTTAAATTACAAATTTCCTAGTGTTCTATATCAAGACTATGAAATTCCAATTGAAATTTTATTCGATTCAAATTCCCTGTTCAATAGAACTGAGACCACTTTAGTCTGTACGAAATACTTAAACCACAAAAATCTTAGTGTTTCATAAAGACCAAAATTACCCACATAAAAATGCGATGGACCACTTTTTCCACCTACCACTAAAAAGTCATGTTTCATGATTTGTAAGTGTAATAACTTTGATTTTTAAAATATTCAAATTTATTTATTGTTCATTAGTATTAAAATTATGTTGAAAAGTGAAATAAAAATAATTGAAAAAATTTAAATATATTTTAAAAATAATATTTAGTTTAAAAATGTTTTATTTAAGTTTGATTAAAATTTAAAATGATAATAATTTTATAAATTGTTTGAGATAACTATTGTTAGGATTCGTCTTAATTTTAGACATTAATGAATTCAAAGTCGTGAATAATTATATATTATTTAAACAACGTATTTTCTTAATTCATTTCTGGAGAATTAATTCAAATCCAAATAATATTTCGAACAATTTCAACATTCAATTTCAACATACCACAACATTCAAATAATAAAATATAAATACTATAAATATGAAAAGTTTATATAAATATATCTTACAACTATTATGTCTATATTTTGTCTGTCCTACCTAATAATGGGGAAATATTAGTCATGCTCTAAAATATATTTATTTTGGAAACTAAAAACTATAGGTTGTGCTCTAAAAGGAATAAAAGATCACATAATTTTTTTAATAGAGTTGTTGTTTAAAATGAGCTATAATTTTAATTAGATAAGATCCTAAAATAGATAATCGAAAGCTTAAATAAATTAAATGAAATCTTAAACTTATTAATCTTAATCATAAATTAGTTTTTTAATATATTTTATAGCTCACTTTTTTTTATTTAAGAGCATAGATAATATTAGAGTACACCTAATAGCCACCCCTAATAATGACAGTGGAAATGCCGAAATAATTAACTTTCTAATAATTAAATTATCGCTATATTTATTTATTATTATTATTTAAAATATGAATTCATTCAGTAAATTTCAATTCAAAATGATTCTATAAAATTTGTTTAAATCAAGAATGTATTAAAATTATAAATTATCAACATTCTGATATTTGTTTTTTACAGAATAGTAATAGTTTCCCTAATCTAATTTTCCAGTTTTCAATTATCCGTGGAGCGAGACTTGACATTTTATTATATCCAAGAGAGCATCCTTCAATCAGTAAACCTTGATCAATTCGAAGAATAGATCTAGCACAGTGAATTCCCATAATTTCTTTGTTGCAATTCGTCAACTTTTTTACAATTGACAAACTGTCTATCATTAAAAATTGCAATATAGATAAAGCAGACATTTTGTAAGCTTTTCCATAATTTCGATTGAAAATTTCCCAACTTCCGTCTTTAGCTGTTGATTGAAATTCTTCAAAAATTATTTTAACCTTATTTAATAATAGCCCCTCTTCTACCATAAAAACTCTTTCAATATATGATGGAAGCTTTTTCAAATCCGAATTTGTAATTATCGGTAATTTTTTATTTAAATTTACCAAAAACTCGCTTATGTCTACAAGAATAGGAATCTTTGACTTTCCAACTTTAAGTTTTGAACAAGCTTCGTATAACTCAGGCCCAACTTCTACAAGGTCAGACAGAGCTCTATCGAGTTGTCTTGGGTCAGAACTAATTGCATATTTAATATCATTAAGCTTATCAACAATTTCCCTTCTCACAGATTTTACTCCCAACAGAAAATATAACAAAATGAAAATGTATTTAATCATTTTTAAATGTAACATTAAATTATCAAACATTTGATCAGTCCGCTATAAATACTTGTAAAGAGCAAATACTTTGTTTTAATTGCTGAACACCGGAAACATTTATATGGGAAGAACAAACAGACAAATTACTTTATTTGTAAATAGATTTCACAGATTAATAAATGATGATATCCATTGAAAGAAAGCACGAAGATTTTTTTTCATAAATTAAAAAGACCATAAGCCCATTATTTGTTTTATAGATCAAAGAAAATACTTTAATATTTGCTAAGTTATTATGATATTGCTAACTCTAATACTATGAGGTATTTTTTGTAATATTTATTTAAGTACATAAATGTATAATATACATACAAGTGCTACCTATTTAATTAATAAGTAGTAAGTTTAAACCATAATGAACGTAATAAAGATTGGAAAATTAATATTTCTTCACTAAACTATTTTCCACCTGCCGGGCCTCAAGACATGGGATGGCCTTGCAAAGGAGAGGTCGAAATTTAAACAATGTAAATTGAACGTATAATTTGACTATAATTAATAACACTATTATAAAATATACGAATAATATACAATAAGAATTGTGCAGTAAGAGCAATAATCTCAGAAATTAAAGTAATTTTGGGCTTGGTCGAAATAGATTGGAATCTAATCATTAGATAATGAAATTAAATAAATTGATTAAAACAAACGAAATAAAAAAACACATGGCGTAAAAAATGTGAAAATGCTGAAAATCATGAAAACCACAAGCAGTCAATTCAAAAAATGAGAAAACACTAAATAAAACATTTAATCAACAAAATCAATTAATCGAAATATAAATATACATTGAATAAAATAAAAATCACAAGCAGTTACAAACGATATATATTGAATCGGGCTAATCAAAAAAATCATCGAAAAAAAATGATGATTACCCAAAGGTGTCCGGACAAAGGGAAATTTCGATGATGAGACACACCAAGTGAAAGTAAAGAGAAAAATCGACTAAAATTAGTAAATAAAAAAGAATGCCAAAAAAACACAAAGAATAAGTCAATCAAACTGAATTAGGTCTTAGAAAAAATTATATTAAAATAAATCCAACTGAGAAGGCATGCTTTCACTTCTGTCAATTCAGAACACAAATCAAGATAAAAGCTCAAATATATATACCAGGGGTGGCCAAACTTTTCTTCCATAAGAGCCAAAAACCATAAACTTAAATCAGAGGTTTTCAACCCGTGTTCCGCGAAAAAAATGACATTTTATCTTTAAATTTGCATCTAAGATACATATCATCAAAAACCTCAATTAATTTTTTTATAAGATGATTCAATAAGAAAGCCGTTACACAGATATATAAATATACAAATATAAAAGAGTTTTTATTGCTTGTTATTGTTGCGCGTGGTATTTTCTTTGCTTATAAGAAGGCATTGTTTACGTTTACGACAGATATATAGTAATTTGTGATTGGTCACTCATTGTGGGGAAGTATTTTTTTGTCAGTGTTCCGCGTAAAAAAAATCATGTGAATGGTGTTCCGCGCTTTTATATTAATTGAGAACCACTGACTTAAATTATGGAGAGCCACAACTTGGCAAAAACAAAGACAACAAAATTTATTTTTATATAAAAATGTTTTTAACAACATTCATTTTGAACATTCATTTCAAGATTTATTTATTATTCACCATCAAATGTTTCTTTTGTTGAATTGCATTTTCTCTGCAAATTTTTTAAAATCCTGCTTTTAATGTTTAGACTTAATATATTTCTTTACAGAATACAAAGATTCACAACAGTAGGTCGTACCAAGCATTGAGATTAACTTTAAGGCTGCCTTTTTGAAATGTGGGTATTTAGATTCAGCAACAAGTTTCCAAAATTTTATTGGAGACACTATCGATTTATGATGCATTTTTAATCCAAGATCTTCCTGCTTGTCAATCAATTCAATTCTGCAGTAATTATTATAGGTAAATACTTTGTATAATTGAAAATTCTTTGTTGATTACATCAATTTCAAATAGATTCACCAAAAAATCGATGCATAATTTGAATTTTCTTAAATCTTCAAATATCAATGCAAAATAATCTATTAATTCTTGTAATTTATCTATATACTCTTCAGGTTTTGTATCTTCGATTTGTGAAGACAAATTTATCAATCTGGGAAAATGACTAAAATTTTTAGAAATCAAATCGTTTTCGAACAGTTTTAATTTTCTTTCAAGGCAAAAAATCACCTGCGAGAGATCAACGAGTTTTTTTCCTTTTCTTGTAATTTTAAATATAGTGATTGTATATATTCCATAATATCAGTTAAGAACATTAAATCTTGTAGCCAGTAGGTGTTTCTTCTAACTGTGGATAAAAGTTTTGCTTTATATTAAGAAAATCCTTGATTGGGCCAATTAAATCACAGAAACGACTTAATATAATTTATGTTGATAACTATCTAACAATAGAATAGAATAGCAACTCATTAGAATGGTTATCAAATTTCTAATTCTTTCAGAAATTTTTTAAATTGTCTATCATTTTTTGAGAATTTTCGAAAGATAGCTGACCAACAATGTGTCAGCCTTGTGATATACCCATTCTAATAACCTATCAAAGTGTACGAGTTGTGCAGGCGACATGAGATTTGTATTGCTTCCAAATAAGATAAACTTATTCAACTGAAACAGAATAGTGAAGCTTAAGATTAAACTTCTGCTTTAAAGAAAAGGTAGATTGAATAAAAGATTTTGTTCTCATCGTCATGGTTATGTCAGAAGGCAAGTGAAACTAGGATATTTAATCAAGTAAATTTGTCAAATAAACTTAATCTTAATAATTTCGGAGTAACCATATTTCAACTTGTCCAAATTATTGCATACAGTTTGGGTGACACAATTACGAGAAAACTAGTTAAAACTTACTCATAATACTTTATCAAACAATATAGTTTCTCTCACTTGTTGAAAAAGTTGATGACATATATATCAGTGAACTTAAAATAGCTTAACAACACAACCTGTAATTG
The DNA here is from genome assembly GCA_959609185.1 of Schmidtea polychroa. NCBI lineage: Eukaryota > Metazoa > Platyhelminthes > Tricladida > Dugesiidae > Schmidtea > Schmidtea polychroa. The sequence continues at coordinate 28,183 of CAUHTR010003602.1, read as the reverse complement.
CCAAAAAGTCAAACAATAAGAAGACTAAAATTTGGACATATCATGTTCGATAATAAGCCCATAAACCCATCGGAAAGTTAGAACATTAAAAATAGTGGAAACAAAAACCTTTCTTTGTCAACCGTCACATACAATTGTCCACTTACAAGTTTAAATTAAATTTACAAGTTTAATCTAATTTCATTTAATTCTTTCTAATTATAAATTTAAGTTAAATTTTAAGATTTTTTATTTTAATTTTCATATAAAATATTATATTATATTTCTTATTGATTGAAAATTTGTCATTATTTCAAAAAATTTAATAATTAAAATCATGCACGTCATTTTGATCTGTTCGAAGTCTCAATTTATGAAGAAAATCTATGACATAAAAACATTTCCTAATGATAAATAGAAATAACTGATATTTTAGAAATTCATAAATAAATATAAACCTTCTTCATGAAAATGAATTTTATGTTGTTTTAATATTGCAATTAAAAAAAAATATTAATTATTTAATATTAGTTAAAATTTATATGTCTAAATATATTATTGAGGAACACTGCAACCAATATAAGCCTTCAAAACATTGTGTGGGCAGTTTAAATACTCTAAAAGAAAATTTTAATATAAATATTCTAAGTTATGAAAACGAAAAACTTAGATTTGAGATTCACAATTTACCTAGTGATTTTCATTGTACTCTGAGAAGGCTAATTATCAATGAGGTACCATCAGTTGCAATTGATCGAATTTATTTATACAATAATACAAGTTGTATTGATGATTCTGATTTGCAACTACGTATAGGTCTTACTCCAGTTGATGTTAATCCAGATTTGTTAGAATTTTATTCATCAGAATTACCTGCTGATGACAAATCAGGATTTGATTCAAACGCTTGTTTGATATTTGATTTAGATGTTAATTACAATAAACTGAAAAGTATTGATACCAGTCGATTTCATAAATTTATAGATCCTCTTAATAAGAATGTAGTAGAGAAATTTTTGGAGACTTATAAAGAACGTCGAGATCGTACAGTATACAGGTAAATTATACTAATTTGCAAGTTTCAATATAAAGTTAAATTTTAGTGATCATTTAATATGGCGTCCAATAGGAGATCAGAAATTGAAATTTTGCGATGTCAAATTAACTGAAGACGTTGTATTAGATAGATTGATGCCAGGTGAGGAAATATTTATTGTTGCTATGGCAGTGAAGAATTACGGGCATGATCATGCAAAATTCATTCCGGTCAGTGCAGCGCATGGTCGCAGAGCTCCCACTCTCAAGTTATTATCTCCAATTACTGGAAAAAGCGCTCTAACATTACAGAGTTTATTCCCAAAAGGTGTAATTAAGGTATAATAATCATTTATAATTATTATTTAATAAATGTTCTTGTAACAATAAAATATTATATGAATTCAGTTTTGATAATCATTTGTAATTAGATTGAGAAAGGAGTCGCCAGAGTTGCTGATACAAGGCTCATTGAAAGAACGAATAAAAATTTTTATGAATATGAAGAACTGAGAGGCAAAGTTGAAATTGGATTGGATGAAAATGTTTTCATTTGGCTGGTGGAATCAGATCGACCAAAGCATCAACCAGCAGCGCACATTCTAGTCAGTGCGTTGAGTGCAATGATTGAAAAGTGCCGATTCTATCAAGGCAACCTTGAATATATGGAACAGCAAATGGAGCAAGTGAAAAATACCAATCGCAAGGTCGATTACAAATCATATGCGAAAAAGGTTTGCGGTAAAATTTGCTTCATCGAGAAAGATCTGAATGTAGGAAACGGATCGCCGTTCTATCGATTTCACGGAGAAACGGATACTTTAGGTGTTTCTCTGTCGTATTTGGTGAATTATTTGTAAGGATTCATGTTGTTGATTAATTCTGCTTGATGCAATCATTCAGGTTTGGTGGGAAGGCCACTTGTTCCTATCACAGGGTTGAGTCGGGTATTGAGGTGTTGTTACGCTATTCTGATGGTAGGCATATTTATTGCTATGTGATTAAAATTAATGATTGATAGGAACTACAGGGGAGCAGCTTTTGAAGGAAGGATTCACTGCAATGTCCTCATATTTCGCCTTTATCAGGGAATCTGTACAAACGGCAATTTCCAGCTTTCTCTCGAATGATGTAAATATGGAATGAGATGTTATCTTTTGTTCTCGTTGTGTTCTGTTTTTATTTTTTTTATATTTGTTTTTTTATATTTTGTTGGTAAGTTGGGAGGAAATAGGTGTCAACACAATTTACCTTATATGAACTCGTGATTGGGATTTATACAGCGGTGGGGATGGAGTGGACAGTTGATTTCCGTTGCCATGAATTCTCTCCACCTGATCCCCTAGAATTTTACTAGGCCACTGATAGATGGGCTCTCGGTTCATTAAGCATTTCGGTTTGCTACGTTCTAGGTAGTATTGACGGCTACTCGAGGGATGAAATGATAGCGTCCATTAATAAGGAATCCTAAATACGCGAAAATAGAACTAAAATATTTTTTTTCAGAAGTTTGATTATTTCGCTTTTATAGTTTTTTGGTGTTATATAGATCATGGGCAACTAGTTGTGATCGCGGGTATTTCAATAGTACACATAGTATTATCTTATCTTCACTCTGTTAGAACAATAAATTAAGCAAACACTGTTCTTGACAAAGTGTTGACGTGTTAAGGTTCTATAGGAGGTATTAGAAATAGGGATTTTAGAGCAACTGATTGATGTAATAACCAATTTCAGCCTTTGCCTTATAAAGGTATAACAATAGATATAAAATAAAAGTGCAGTCAAATTGTCATTTGTCAACCGTGAACATTGCTTCGTTTTTAATATTCTATACGTACATCAAAAGCAAAATCGATATTTTCTAAATTAAAACCAATTTGTACCCTAAACAACAAATTAAAACTGCGATCGGCTGAACAAAGGTCTGTGATCGATGCTTCAATGACCTTTACCATAGATTGCAGGACACCAGCAATAATTAACAGTTGTTGGGCTTTAAGTTATGAAAGTTGAATTGAAGTTGTGAAAATGGAATTGAAGTTATGAAAGTTAGATTGAAGTTGTGAAAATTGGGAGAGGTAAATTAATTAAAAATTAAATACCGTATTAAGTAAAGTTGAGCGAATCAGCCAAGTGTGAGGGAAAATTAAATAATAAAAGGAGAAAACAAGAGATTAAGAAAGTAGCTAAAATCATAGTATGGAAACCACGAATAATAACAAATAAACCACAAAACCATAAGAAATTAATAACAATAAAACAACGAGTCAAAAAATTGAACAAGAAAATAAAATTTAACATAAAAACAATAAATAAAAAATAAAGGAAAAGCAAAACATCAAATTACAAGAGAAATTACCAATAAAAATTAACAAAAATAAAAGAAAATATATAAATTAAATTACTTGATAAATTAATAAAATAAAACATATAAATAGCATGAGAAACACTGTTAAAAAACTAAAAAAAATAAGAAAAATATTAAAGATACACACGAGCTAAGTCCTGATAGGACGAAAAATTCTATATAAGGGAACACTTGGCTAATTCCCTCAACTTCTATAAACTTTTGACAGGTACGAACCAGGAAAGCAATAAACTTCTAACAAATCTTAAACGGGGAATTCCTAACAGAAACTTCTAAAAACTTTTGACAGGGTACTCCAAACAGAAACTTCTAAAAACTTTTGACAGGGACCTATTACAACAACGTTCAACACTATATCACGATTTTTGAAAACGATTCTACAGATATTTTCACAGCTTCAATTTCAGAGAACTCAATCGAGCAGAAGAATTAGAACAAAAGTAAAATTGTATCTTTTATTTTATTACATTTATAACGATTTCATACCATATGTACTTGTCATAACTAAAATATTATGAATATACACATTATTCGGTTTTTTCTCTTCACGGATCCAGCGACGGTACCGTTTAGACGTCTGCATATGATTTCTAGAGGCACAGAGAGGGCGAGGATGAATAGTATTGATAAAATGTGAGGCCTTTGGGAAATTTTGAACAATATGTAAACAGCACCCATAGTGAAATTGATCCGACCAGAGATATTGCGGGAGAAATATAGGTTGAATATGTCTAGAGTGACGAATAAATTGTGAAAATCATATGTAGAGACAAAGGAAAGGGTCGCTGGTAAGATTTTGTTAATTTAATATTTCATATTATTTGCAATTATTATAATTATTTAAATGAGAGTTGAACCGTCTATTATGGTCGTCGGAGGATAGTTGGTACTCGTACCGGTGGTCTTCAGGTGAACCGTGAAAGGTGGCGAGACTAAGAGTTCTTTTGACAATTTCTAAAATCAGTAATACGAAGTCATTGTATCATCTTCGAGGAGTGGCAGCTCAAATGTGTATATAGGCAGAATTCCAAGTGATTAACCGATGATAATCGTAACTTTTCGAATAGAGTATATTTTCATATTTAGAAAATGGAGCTTCTCAACGATCAAATTTTTCGAATTTCCAGTCGATTATCAAGCGGCTCTCTCGACTAGTAGCTAGGATATTTCTGCAGTAGTTTCTTAAACATTCCAATTCCTTGTCAGTAGCGACAACTTCACGCCCAGCATGTTTTAGTATCAGTGTAAATCCACATACGAAGTATTCATAGCGATATTCTGGTGATCGAATTCTCATAATTAAAAAATTCACATGAAAAATCATCACTTCTTCCACGATCAATAGACGCTCGTTGACATAAACTTTCGTATCATCCTGATAAACAGTTTTTGGTCGATAGGTTCATTGTCAAATCCGTTAGCGTCGAATCGTGTAGAATTGCCTTGATTCCTGATAAACGCTCTGAGAACTAATAATGAAAATCATAAAATTCTATACGATAAACAATGATAAGCGAATTACATCAGCCACTGTAGTGTTTATAGTTAACAATTTTCTTAAATCGAACATTGAAATAAGCATACCTTGAACGACGACCGGATGAACCAGCCCAAAGCATCATTATAAAAATAAACATAAATCTACTAAAATAGGAAGTCGAAAATTTTGTAATTAATTGAATTAATTGAATAACTGCGTATGCATTTCCAAAGTGATCCACCGTCACGGGCATACGTATGGGAGATCAATCGTAAGTCGTGAAGGAAACTTAGAGAATGAAATGAGTATACGAATATCCACCCTAAGTGACCAACACAGTTAACTAATTATTATATGATATAATATTTATTTTTTATTTCAAATTTCATAAAAGCAAAAATCTCTGCCTGACTTTTTCATGTCGTTTTTTGTTTGGTTGCATTTAATGTAAATTCGATTTCTGGTAGTATCTCTGCCCAATCCGTCTTCCTTCTGTCTCGTAAAATAGCATTTATCAGCTCTGGTACTGTCCTGAATTGCCTTTCTATCTGTCCATTTGTTTGGTGATTGTATGGACTCAAAAAACATAACTTAATATCAAATTTCTTGATGAATTATCTCAACATTCCTGATTCAAAAGCCTTCCCACAATCAACTCTTATCTCCTTTGGGCACCCAAATCTTAAAATCTATTTTTCTAAAGTCGTTTTCTTTATTGTTTTCTCGTTCTGTCTTGATATAGCTGTCAAGACTTTATACTTACTATACTGGTCTATTACACCCAATATATACTTCTTACTTCCTTTTATTTCTTGCATTGGTCCACATATATCCACGAATATAATTTCGAACTACTAAAATTATCTTCATTTGTCTCTACGCACGATTCCCTTTCCTCTTCTTCTACGATTCCAATTATCTGACTGTATATATTTTCTGTCGGTCTTTGTTTCTCTATCATTTTCTTGTAGCTCGACTTTGTATAACATTCTTCAGATCTATGACCATTTCTGTTGCATCTTTTACACTGCATTTCTTGAAATAATCTTCGTATATGACCTTCTTTCCCACAACCAAAATATCTTGGCACTTTTTTATCTGGACAATTCCTACTTATATGTCCGCTTCTGTGACACGTCCAGCACTCTTAGCAATCTTACGTCTTACTGGATAGTCTATTTTCGCGTAGCCTATTTTGTGGCATAGCCAGCACTCTGGTTCTTCTCGTCGCCTGACTTCTTTTCTATCATCTTTCTGCCTGTAATGTTCTCTACTCTGTGGATCCTGATAGACCACTCTTGAGTAACTTTTCATAGCGTTTATCTGATCTCACTGCTTGTCCACTTTATCCATCAAAATTATTTTTTCCTTTATCTCCTCTGTGCTTTTAATCTTCCGTAATATTACTTCTTTCTCCACTTCTTTATTCTCAGCACATACTATCAAAATCTTTGCTGTTATTTTTTTTGGTGAATTATTTATTCTTCTGCTAACAACGTCCTCCACTTTTTTGAAATATGTTTCAATCTCTTCGCCTCTTCTTTTATAATTCAATAAACTTTCCATATCCTTTTTTATGTCGCTTTGGTAAACAAATGCCTTTCGTAATCTGGCTTGAAATCCTTCGGCTTTTTTAACTGTTTTCGCATATTTCTCCAATAGATTCTTGTCGATCAAACACGCAGTCAATCTTTCTTGTTCTTTTTTATTTATGCCTTTAGCATCGAAATAAATCTCGCATCTTCTAATGATTTTTTCCAAGTCATCATCTTGACAGAACACCTTTGGCAACAATCTTTCTGTGATCGCGTCGGTGTTTACCGCTGCCACAATATTAGGATTATCATTCGTTACAACATTAATATCTTGTTTCAAATCATTAAATAATTCCATAAATTTTATTCAGTAAATTTTACATTCAAAAACTTGTCTTTCTTATTTTTGTTATTTAAACAAATTTCAATTTTTCTTTTAAAATATTTTTCGATAAAAATATTTTTATAAATGCTGAATTTCAATCTTCATTTTAAAATATTTTTCAATAAAATATTTTTTAAATTTAACAAAATTTCTAATTAAATCTCTAAGAATCTTTCAACTTCCTCATACTAACTATCAGTCAAAATTAGAGATTATACAAACGTTGGAGTCTTGATAGTTTGCGTCTCGTATATTTTAACATTATGGCATAAAAAAGAAACTGTTTGAGATATAAAAAAATTAAAGCAAAATAAATAAATTTGCGTTTATCTGTGATGTAAGAGAGAATAACAATCCCAGAAAACGAATAATATTGGCTCGTGAAACTTCACTTTAAGAAGCAATCTTAAAATGGTACAGCCAACAACGTTCTAGTATTTGAAAAGTGCAAACTTAACTTGATTTCTTTTTAAAAGCAGGATTATCGAAAGACAGCAAAGTCGCTTCATGACGAGTGTCCGAATACAATAAAATAGAATTTTCTTTGTGTTTCATATTTTTCATTTATATCTAAATACAGTGTACATGTTTTCAAAAAAAAGATTTTTTGATTTACTTTTAACCTATTTTATAGAACGGCCTTTCGATTTAACGGACACCCCTCCCCAATTAGTCAGCTTTATCGAAGTTTTACTGTACTGTGATTTCGTAGAAGGTTGCACACATATTTGATAATTGTAATGTTTTAGAAAAAAGTTTTTATTTAGAAAACTGTAAAATATGAATTCGTTTTGTTACAATGTCATACAGATTTTACAAGTTCAATTTTCGTTCGAAAATTAGTTTCAAGGTCAAAGTACTTAGAATGTATATAAATTATATATGTTTTGCATTTTAAAAATTTTACTACTGAAAATAATTAATTGAATATCGAACTTTAAATGAAATGATATATTTTATTAAAAGTTGCATTTTTCTGGTTATTTCTATTACAAGTTGAAAATAATACAATAGGGTGGATTCTTTACTGGTTATAATTTTGTTTTCTTTGAATATGAATATACTAAACATTGTTTTTTTATTTTTGAAAACATTGAAGAATAGATTCATATTTTTAATTTGTTGTATTTTTTATAAACTTGTTTTAATAATACTTTGTAATAAAATTGATCTTTTAAAATGAATAAAGTTGAAACTCACATATTTCAACATTTTGCAGAAATTTTTATAACCTTCAAAACTGACACAGAAGCTGTAATTGCTTATAACAGTCTAGTAGCAGATAATGATCCTCCAAGGTGTACTGTCAAGCAAATATTATCTGTTGATAATGATCGTCTGATAGCTCGATTTGAAGCTCCGATTTCTAAAGATAAATCTAACTTTGGTCAGCAAATACGAAAATTAAGGGTGTCTATTTCATCCTTTTTTGATATGCTGACTGTTGTTCTTAAAATAATGGAAACTTTTGGATCTCCGGTTTCACCCCAATCAATCAAGAAGATCAAATAATTTATTTTATATAATACAACATGATGTAGATTCAATTTTTGATGTTTTATAATCATTATTTTGATATTCATAATAAACGTTATTTCTTTCTAATTGTTGGACCTGATTGTTGAATGTTGGTAATTGTTTTGAACTAAAATTATAATGTTTTATATAGTAATGTATTTAATAATTGGGCATTAGTTTGAATTTATATGAGATAATCAAAATAAATTTTTTAGCAGACACGATTGCAACTTTATTTTTATCACAAAGTATTTGTTTTATGTATTAAATCTTAATTTTGTATTGTTTTCTTAAATTTTCACATTGAATATTAGAAAATAAATTAAATGTGAGTTAATTTAAAAGCTTTATGAAACCTTTATTTTAACTACTTGTGTTAACTACAAATATCTACCACACTTTCTAACAATACTCTTAAATTTGAACTATTATGAAAAGTAGGAAGCCCTGAAAATAGCAAAAAAATAAGAAATCCAAAACAGTTTGGAATTGTTTGCATCCCAGTAAAATGCTACTTAATCTGAGTATTTGTTTTTGTCCAAAACGAAATAAAATACTTCAACTCTGAATAAATGTTCCCTGTTATCAAAACTATAATCTGATGCTAACTCATCGAAATGTAGTTTAGTGCATGGCTGTCTTCTTGCTAGAAACATGGCATCAAGTCCCCACTTTGGCTTATTCATCAACTTCTAATTTGAGTTGTTCATATGATTTTCTAAAGTTTTGAATATTTTCACTGACACGATTTAAAACACATGAAGCTTCAGCCAAGTCAATGTCTTTGTTCTGAAGGGTTTTTCATGTCGTTTTTTGTTTGATTGCATTTAATTTCGCACATCACCTTGTATAGAAATATACTGACAAAAACAAAATCAACTGTTGCCATGCTTTTTTATTTGAATCGCCTCATCTCTATCCTTCTTTTTCGATTTAAGACTGATTTCTCACAGCTTTTAATATATCAACATAACGAACTTTAACAGCTGCCATGGACTGTAATATACCAGACCAACAAGTGGGATTGAGCTTTTTTAAAGTAATCTCTGACTCTAGTAAACGAAGACAGAAGATCTCATCTGTTTATGCTGCTTCCAAAAAATGGATATATATCCTGAAGAGTAGTAAAATATGACGATACTTCTTGGGGACCACTAACTCAGTCATTTATTGGTAAATTCAGATTGTGACCGGCACAATGCACATACTCTGCATTCGACTGGATCCGCCTAACCCTTCTTTGTACACTATTGTTCGCACCGCTCATAACACGGAATAAACATTTTCAGAACCATTTTCCTAAAAGAAGCATTATATCATGCTTGCTCTTCAGCATTTTTATCAATGGTTTTATTTTGTTTCCACATTTCAAATATTGCACATGCTTCAATGTGTTGCTGTGAAACACTATGTGTTTTTATGCGTGGGGATAAATCTTTTATATCTTTTATACCAGAACGACATTGACTATTCATATTTGAGAACAGCCAACAAGGCTCACAATAGGCAGCATCCAATATAGTGGAATAGCAGAGGCACAAGTGTGGTGTTGAACCATATTCTGTTATAGAATAATAATAACTTTCACTTAAACATCTATTTTGTTGGCTGGGATCTTTAGGAAATGTTAATAAACTGCCGTGACTCTGTAATCGAACGTCACAATATGTTTCAACTTTGAACAAAACAAAACGCAGTGGTTCCATTCACAAACGCTACATAATATGTTGACTAATCACACATGGCGTTTCTTTTTTTCGTATAACGGCACGATACTTTCCGATAGTCGTACACTAGGTGACTACGGAGTGACGCCATACAGCGTCATTCATTGTTTGCTGCCACTTTCTGGCGGTTCCTGAGATTTGGAGAATGACATTGACAACAATCACAACCCAACAAGGACTAAACGCAAGGCCAATAATCAGTGTTCGACTTATTTATGTTAGTATTTTTTGGATGAGAATAACTCTCCACTTACTTGGCTGATTGCTACCGAACTAGCACTTGAGGGAATTGAGGTCACCAGTTCGCGCGACAAATACTGTCGCATTTTACCATTGATTTCCCCAACTATATCAAGTAAGCTTTCGTCGGTGATTCTTCGTACTTCACCTACTAGCGTCAAAAACCCTTATGAAGAATTGCGTACGGTAATCCTTGTCGTCTTTAAAGAGCCTACAGCTGCCCTCTTTACTAAACACTTTAAGACGCAAACTTTGGGTAGGAGAAAACCTTCACAGTTTTTGCAACACGCTATGGCAGAACCGACTCAAATACATCCTGAGGTTGCTGCTGATCAAAAACCTTTGAAACAAAATTTTCTGTCTGCTTTACCGCCACACACACAACAAATTTTAACGCTTTCTTCAACCGTAGATGAAGTAGAGCTAGCAAAGATGGCCGACAAGATTAATGAAGTCGTGACACTTGGTCCACAACCAACTGGCTCTATGCAGCTGAGTAGCAGCACAAATTCGGAAATTTTACCTTCTCCTTCGTCTTCTTTGAAACCTTCGACGGAAGAAGCTTTACTTTGCGCTATAACAAGCCTCTCTAACCGAATCAGTGAGCTTGAAAATAGCATGTCCGCCAGGCGTAATAATGACGACAGGCCTTATTTTTAAAGATCTCAACAAGTAGTGCAAAATAGTCACCAATGTTCGTTTTTTCCTTCAGCCGGTAACCTGCGCCGTTTTCATTGTAAATTTCGTAATAACGCACAGTTCTGCCATCTAGGTTGCAATTGGAGAGACAAAGCACCATCTTGTCAGATACTTGACAAGTGTGTTAGGTTTGATGGGTAGGTACTCGAACTAACACAATTGTAAATCTCACTCCACAAGTATTAATTATAACGCGTGTAGGTAATTTAGATATAAATAAAGAAAATATACTTTTAAATATTTATTTAAAACTAAATATATTACAAAAGTTGTTCAAATACAATTTAGAAAAACTGGCTGCACGCTACAGAATAGAAAACGGTTATACAAACCGCCTTAAAGATTATTTATAAGAATCAATGCTGGCTCTAAATGCGCCAACAGCCCGATGTAGGTGTCAAGAACAAGAAGAGGGTAATTCCCAAAAGTTTAAACGCGATAGTCTTAATCCGAGAAACGGAGAAGACTTTTCCTAATGATTGTTTTAACTAAATATTATTTCCCAAACACTACAGTACGAAACAAATACTGGTGTAAGTTATAAATAATTAAAATGTTACGTACCGGTTGAATTTTAATTCCGACTCAACGAATTGATACAAAATCGATATTAAACTGCTAAGAACCTGAATTGGTTATTTTAGCGTAGTGTTATCTTCAATATCTGTAGTGGTGATAATCTTGATAATCTAATTTCACTTTATCCTGAATTTGTTGTTTAAATCGATCTTACACGTCAAATGTGTGTCTAAATTGTCGGTCCAATTATTGGTCTATTGTGATTGAAAAAAAAAATACTTTAAACTTAAGCTATTTTATTTTTAGTACTTATTTAATTACTAAATATACATATACCTATTTAATAAAATACTATTTTTGTTTGTTTTCTAAATGTAGTAATTTTTAATTATTATTTTTATTTTAATTTCAATTTTAGTAATTTTAATTCTATTTTCAGTAATTATTAAATACTAATAATAATTTATTTTATTTAATTCGAAAACTTTCCTAATACTTTTATCCCGGGTCCTACTGAACCCCAACAAGTGTATATATCACGATAGGTTTGGAGACAAAGCCTTAAACTTCTTCGAAGGCTGCACCAATTACATAAAACACACCCAAATAATCAAAAAAACTAATACTGCCACTACTTCTAGCGGCAGAGGTGGGAGGCAAATTTTCTTCAAAATTGGATTTATTTTTAATAGAGGCTGAATCACACTCTTTTAATATATTGTCATCTCCTTCGAACAAACTAGAATTTGTTGTTGACACTGGGTCCAGATTGCGATCTTACCTAAAGAGTACCTTCCGGACCTCAACACTGTGGATATTTCTTTGAAGGCTGCAAACGGTAGTGTTGGTGGGACGTTAGGTTCGTTAGGTTCTTTCTCTTTACCATTTTTGTCTGATCAAATATTTCAGTAGAAGTTCCACACAGCAGAGGTTATTATCCACATATTAGGATTTGATATTTTTTTATGTGCTAATGGATTACTCGTTGATTGCCATTCACTACTACTCCGTCGAAAACTGTTACAACAATTTAACACCCAAAAATAGGCGTAGATATCATTAATAAGTGTTTTAACACGCGAAAAACTGCGGTAAGCGAAGTTCCGAAGCCACACAAGGCCACTTTCTAATGAGAAACTTGAGTTTGTCCTTTCCGAATTCATGAATCTCTTACATGACGGTACTATTCGGAGATCTAAATCTCCAATGCACCTGCTCCCAAAAAAAGATGTCATTTCCCGTCTTTTTGGCGACTATCGAAACCTGAATGCTATCACAGTACATGATTCCTATATCATGCCGCCTGTTAGTGACATCCTTCACCGTCTTTCAAAGGCAAAGATTTTCTCCACAATCGACCTCGTTAAAGCGTTCCATCAGATACCCATGCGAGAGTCTGATATTGAAAAAATAGTCGTACTAACTCCAATCGATATTTTGGAGTACGTATATATGCCATTTGGGCTTCGGAACTCTGCACAGACTTTTCCAAGATATATTAATCAAGTCTTGATGGACCTTCCTTTCGCTGTCCCTTATATAGACGATATCCTAATTGGGTTATCTGATATAGAAACGCATAGAAACCATCTCACAAGAACTTTTTTGATACAGAAATGTAGGTGCTGAATCAAAACAAGCACTTACACAAGTTAAGCAAAACAATTGATCGGGTGCTGTATGAAGAAATAAATAATTTATTTATGATGATTCAGTTATTTGAGTTAGGAACTAATACTTTTTTGTTGGGGTTCAATTGGCCATGAGGTCAATCCCTATCGACGTCATATGGACTAATTAAAACAATTGACAATGAAATAGATAATGGTAATAAATAAATAATAATAATTATAAATAGTAATAAATAAGAATATATATAAATAATAAATAATAAATATAGTAATAAATAAAAAGTAATATTTGTAATTTTAGCAATAAATATAGAAAATTTCATTTAGTATAAAATGTCTTGTTTAACTATTAATGAGGACAATAAATTGAGAGATCCTATTCCGTGAATTATATTTACACAGTGCGTGAAATTTGAGCCACAGAACATCTGAGCTAAAGAAAACCTATATCTAGATTACAGAACTTAGAAATAATTACAGAAACACAAATAGTCAGAAAGAAATTCTAGACGAATTTTCACCAGTTTCGAAAGGGAAATTTTAGAAGAGAGTAGAGAAATATAATTAAGAAGAGTTGACCAAGTTGTTCGTAAAACTAAAGGCATTCTGTGTAGCACTTTACTTCTAAGACCGAAAATCGAAGGTATTAACCATATTGGTTAACGATTGATTGATCTTCAGACAGGCATCAACAATTTTTGTGCTGCTTTAGTCTTCTTAAATAAAAGTTCTTGAGGTTTTAAACATAGGCAGACGAGTTCGAACTTGAGCTTCGAGTCGCGCAAAATTTGGGAAATCCCTCAATCGTCTTTCGTTCGCATATTTTAGATCAGAGCTGAGGTATTGTTTGTTCCAACTAATGACACTCTGAGGACGTTGGTACAACCGAAATCTTTTGCATAGCTTTTGTGACACCTTTGGTAAAGGTATTAATTGGTATTTTGTACAAATTGTTAATCAATCAATGAGCTTTCAAAAACGAAATTTATATTATTATTTATAACGTAAATTACAACCTTTATTACAATCAGTAAACGACATTATCAGATAATCGTGTTCTGTGTTAGTGATCAAAAACCCGAATAGTCGGTTTAAGCAATTATTCCAATACTGCGAAAGCAGCAACCGGATAAGACGAATCCAGATGTGAAAGATTCCTCCCCCACACGTATAATGTTATTTTGAACTCCAACAGAATCAAGAGAACGCTCATTGTCATGAAAAGGATGCCAGCTCACTATTAAAAAGAACACTGATTGTTTAAAAAAAGTTAAAATGAAACTAAAGAAACAAGAATGTTCATTTTCTTTGATTTTATTTGCATCTACTCTGGTCCATGCCATATTTATATATTTGGAACCAAAAGTAAAATCCATACCAAAACTCTTTTGGAAAGTTAAAAAAGCCATAAACATATTTAATAAACCTTTATAAATTTCAAACGTTGTATTTAAGTTGGGACTCCTATCCAGTGACCTAGGTTTAATTATTCTATTCAATATGGTTTCTCTAAATAAAATTTTCAGTCGAGCCCCAAGCCAGAAATTAAAAATTAATTATAAATTTCAAAAATCTTTCATAAATCCAAATTATTTTAATATGACCAAATATTATGAAATGAATCGTTACCTCAGCAAATTTGCATGGTCTTGTTGAAACTTATTTTCATAGTTTTGAAAGTTCCTGGGTCGCTTCACATCATTATCATTTTCAAAATTGTGGTCTATAAACCATAAATATATACATAAATATATACATAAATATATACATAAATATTTTTAATAGAAGTGATTAAATTTTTTAATTAAATTATTCTTTTTTAATAAATTAAATATTTAAATTAATATTTATTTTTTATTATTTTTTATTTTTCGACAAGTATTTTTGCACTCAGGATTTTTGGTAGAATGTCAATTTGAAGGTTTTTTTTTGACGGTTTTATAGTCTAGATAAAAAAATGAGTTTTTATCAATTAAAAAGCCTAAAAAATTAATTTTCAATGAAAATACCCTGAGTATTATTTCTCGATACAAACCAAATTTATTTTTAAATGAAAAAGTTCAGGTAATATTTTAAAAGTCCAAAATTTTCAATGAAAAAACTAATTTGTATTTTCATGATAAAAAGTAATAAAAAGAAATATCAAGTAATTTTTCTGGATAAATAAGCCTTAAAATAATTTCTTAATGAAAATATTTTTGCAATAAAAAAAAATTTAACTATTTTTCTGCAATAAAAATAAATTTATAAAATAAAGATAAAAAACATTAAAAATCATGGCACCATGGACATCAATTGGAGCATGTTATTCTCATTGAATCCTTACAAACAATGTAATTCGTAACACAACATTTTCTGATCTTTCAACAATATCGTAATGTAGCTCGAGAAGCTCTTATATGTTGATGATCCCTGTAAATTCCCTAAATGCTTGCTTATTTTCCTTTTATAATCCTTAAAACCTTCTGAGTACGACAATACCAACGCATATTTAGGCTCATCATCCTTACACACGCTATTTAATTTATTTAACTCATCAAACTCACCCACACCAACAAGATCACACCCAGATTATCTCAAACATGGATCCTTAGGATTTTTAATAAATTTATCAACAGTCTCTTTTATTTTAATTAATAAAAAGAATTTTGAATAACCATTCTTCATTAAAAATTCAGCCAATTTATCAACACTTTTTTCTGAATTTACTTAATTAGAAGACAAAGACTATGAATGATAAATTAATCCCTTCACCATGTTTCTCTTATTCTTGAGTTCACCAAAACTTTCAGACGAAGTATAAAGACCAGTATTAGTTGGTTTTCCATAAATCTGTGTATCTTAGTGTTTCTCTTTGCGTTGTATTACCAGATCTAAGAAAGCAAGTGATGATATTTTCTCCGTTTCACATGTGAAAATAATGTTTTTATATAGACTATTTATTTAATGCAAAAACGGCTTAACATGCCTCTGATTTTCAAATATAAGAAAAATATCATCCACATACCGTTTATAAACGGTGGGTTTCATAAATTGGAAAATGCAATTTTCTTTTCTAAGTTTGCCAAAAAATTTAAAGCCATTATTGATGCCCATAGCAACTCTATCATTTGTTTATACCATTCATTATTGAAAAGAAATTTAAGTTTTGAAGTAGACAATTCTAGAAAGTCACGAAATGCCATTACATCCAAAATATGATGTTTAGAGATTTTTCATTCCCTAGCAAGCAACATAAATCAATAGTTTCAACCAATGGTACATTAGTAAACAAACTACAAACATCAAACGAAGTCATAATTTCATCCACACTTTGTCTATCATATTGTGAAATGCAGAAAACAAATTCAAAACTACCTCTACATTCAAACTATTAATGGTTTTAATACTCCATCCAAAAATTTGGCTATTTTATACTGGACAGTACCAATCATAGATAAGGCAGGTCTTGTAGGCACACCATCTTTATGGATTTTGAAAGCCCATACACTTTTGCTGGTTGTGTCCCCATTGGGTGGATAGATTTGAACAACTGTTCATCAATTTGCTTATTATTAATTAATTTATTCAGTATCTCTTTTAACGAATTCTCATTCTTTAAGAGAAGGCATTATCCCATTCTTCGGAAAATCTCTATTTTCACAAACTGAGAAGCATTCAAAACATTATTAAACTTATTCTCATATACATCATGGTCAAGAATTAGCACTCCATTTCCTTTATCAAACTTACATATATTGATGTCTTTCTTAGCTAAATTTTTTAATACAGAAAAATCTTTAGTATTCTGCTTTTTATTTTTATCAATAAACTCCATCGTATTCGAACTCAACACACTCTTCACATAATTAGTATTAATATCTTTCATCGATCGAAGTATATGAAAGTATAAACTTTCAATCTTAAAACATAATTTTGTTTCATCAATTCTTTTCTTAATGTAATGATTCAATAATACATCCTCCTCTTCAGACAAAACAACTTTACTCATCCTTCTTAATGTTTATTCTGTACACTAAATTTAGAGATCCCAAATAATTTTCTCAAATTTTTTAATTTATTAGTATGACCATTCTCTTTTGATTTTAAATGAAAAGTTAAATTTTTAATACACAAAAGATTTTATTCCGAGTATTACCACTTTCCCACAAGAAATACATTGACATATGACGGATCATATTTCTAAAGGCACAATGCTGGACATATTTCTGGTTCAGATATACACTTTTCTTTGTAATTCATATAAATTTATAAATCTTTCTATATCGATTGTTACAGTGATTGATTGAATTTGTAAATCATGTAAATTATATTTTAAGTTATATTTCTCCGGTTATAATGATTTGCTTACATCCCATTACTCGACAAAAATATGATCGGATATTTTCCTGTTCGATCTACAACTTTGTGTGTTTTGCCAAAAGGGAACTTTATATCAGGTAATGAATATCGACCTCTATAATTAATGTTAATTAACATATTTATATTTTTTAATCTATTGAAACACAATTAGTGGGTCCTTCTCGGGATTTCTCGGGAGCAAAATTTCTGGATTTTTATAATCCTGATTCCCGGGATTTCACCATTATAAAACCAGGGAATTAAAAAAAAATAATTTACTCAAGTTTGTCATTTTAGATAAAATACCAAATGTTTCCATAGTGATTAGTGGAATCATATTTGAAAACATGAAAAAATGTTAAACCCTAGAATATCTTTTTACTTAGTAGGCGTAGGTACAGAAGTTTTTGCATATATTTTTAAAACAGCTTTGTTAATGTTATTCATTTATTATTGTGAATTCATTTTGTACAGTTTATTTTCTTTTGAAGTGATTGATAAGCAATAAAGTCTGTATTCATTCATTAATTAATTATATATTTATATTTAAAAGTTTTTTATCAGACCATGTTTAAAAAGAATTCATTGGAAGTTTGGAACCATTTCAAAAGGGATGATAGTTGTGAAAAGGCGATTTGCAAATACTGCTCAGCAAATATCGGATGTAAATGATCATTCACCAGTGGGTTAATTCGTCATCTTTCAGTTGTTCATCCAAAAAATGGCGATAAAACGTAAAGAAAATGAAGCCAACTTGGAAGCAAGTCCAGCATCTAAGATTTCTAAAATTCAACCTACAATCTTTAACAATATTAAACGACAATCTATGGCTGAAATAGTAGCTAGATTATGTGCTTTGGATGGATTTTCAATTTCTGGTGTGTGTAAAAGTTCATATATAAGTTTGAATGCCCGTGGCTTTCAGTTGCCTAAGAATAAAACCAATGTTCTGAAACTCACATGATTATTATGAATTAGTAAAATTGGAAACCATAAGATGAATAAATTGGTACAAAAAAGAGAATTCATTATTAAGTTTGACACTTGATGAATGGACAAGTTTCAAAAATCGTCGTTATTTAAACATAAATGTGCAATTTTCAAACGGAAGCTACGATAATCTAGGTCTTATCAGAATTTATGGTAATTGTTCAGCTGAAGTTTTAAAAAATCTACTTCTGCAAAAACTTCGCAGTTTTAAAATTAATAACCGATGGCGTATCTATTAAGAAAATATTTGGGAGAGAATTACCATTTATAGTTCACCAATTATGCTTAAATCATGGCATTCAACTTGTAATTTGTGATATTATAGCAAAAACCAAAACAAGCGATTCCGATGATAATTTTGTNATTATAGCAAAATCCAAAACAAGCGATTCCGATGATAATTTTGGAGTTTCCCTCTACAGAAGAATCTGATGAAGATTTAGACTTAGAAAACTGTGATGATAACGAATCTATTCAAGTAGAAGAGGATGCTAATGCTGAATTACCTGAAAATACTGAAATTATTTTGGAAGAGCAGGGAGATTTTAAGATAGCTTTGGACAATATCGGCAAAATTGTGAAGTTGTTTAAGAAATCAGGCGTAAAAAACTGTGTGCTTCAAAAATATATTAAAAACGAGCATGAAAAAGAACTTAATCTCATGTTGGTATTTCAGACAAGGTCGAACAGTATCGATTCAATGTTGGAACGATATCTATTGTTAAAATCCTGCATTAAAAAGCGTTGATAAATCTAAACTCCGCCGTTAAATTACACGAAAATGAGATTGCAAAGTTGGAAGAATTGTTAAGTGTCTTAAAACCAGTAAAATTGGCGGTTGAAGCATTTGGTACAAGAGATTGTAATTTTGTTACTTAAGAGGGAATTATAAAGTTTCTCTTCAAATCTGTTCGAGATTTACCTGGTACATTAGCAACAAACTTGTTAGAAGCTCTGCAGAAAAGACTATCTGAAAGACGTTTAAAGAATTGATTATGGTTGCAATGTTTCTGCAAAATCCAGAAAATTTTAAATCTGATACAAATAACTGACTTGATAGTTATGAACAGATTTTTGTTGTATCATTAATTTCCGCAGTATCTAAATTAGCAAAAGATTTGGTAATCCAATTATTTTTCTGTTGATCGGGAGATAGCCATAAATAATGATTCAGATCATTGCGAGATAATTGATGTACCAAAGTAGATAGAATGTGTGCTCCATGAGTCATCACATACCCCTTCCCCGATGACTCATCAAAATTGTTTCAATTTTGTGATGACTCATCAAGGTTATATGAATCACCGAAGACTCATCAAGGTCATTCTATTTTTAGTAACATTTTGGATCCGATGTCTCATGAAGGACATTCAAGGACATATGACTCATCATTTAAAACAAAGAATATGACTCATCATTTTTGGAACAAAGACAATGCATCATTTATTCTTAGAACAAAGACAATGACTCATCACATGACTTATCATCTATTTTTAGAACATGAAAACAGGACTCCACTAGAACAAAGATGTTATTATTAATGTTATTATTATTATTTTCAATATCATATTATATCTTTTCAAAGTAATATTATTTTTATCATTTATATTATTATTATTATAATTATTATGTACAATGTATTATTATTACTATTATTATTATTTTTATTATAATTATTATTATCATTTTCAAAGTTATTTTTAACATACTATTTTCAAAATATTATCTTCAAAGTAATTACATAAAAACATAACCATTTCTGATATTGGTTTCATAATTCATAACAACATTGGTTTCACAACAAAATTTATTTCATAAATTGGTTTAATAACAAAATTGGTTTCATAATTCCTAAAAACATAATAATTAAAAACATAATAGTTAAAATTTACTTATCAATCCACGAGCATTTTCAAAAATTAATTACAAAGCATAGAGTATATGCAACGTCTATCCAATCAGAATACCGATTGGATAGGGAAATATACGCACACATACTTTATGCTTTGTTCTAAAATGATGAGTCATTGTTACTCACATAGCAACAATTAACTCACATAAAGACATCTTTGTTTAATTACACGTGACATGTGACTGACTGGAACATGTCTTTATAATGTGAATATTTATGTGAATAATAATAAAATTAAATTATAATAATAATAATAATAATAATAATAATAATAATAATAATAATAATAATAATAATAATAATAATAATAATAATAATAATTATAATAATAATAATTTTAATAATAATAATATTTTGAAAAAAAATAATAATAAAAACAATATTAATAATAATAATAATATTATTTGATGAAAATGATCGTGCAACTAATGAAAATGTTGAAAATAATGAAAATGGCGTCAAAATGTATTTTTAAAATATGTTTAAATTTTAAAATACCGCTGCATAATGTATTTGTCCTACCCCTTAATATATATATATATATTAAAAAATCTTACTGCTGTAGCATCTCGGTGGAAAATAAGAAGGATAAACATTTGTAGGATAATGTGGATACGCATCTAAATGTTTTTGATTGTTTGATTGCATTAGAATATTTTGACGCAGAAAAGGATCATAATAAAAATGTGATCCATTATAATAATTTCTTGATTGAATAGGTGTATCATATTCTTCATCATATTCTTTTTGAAACTGGTTTCTCGTGTTTGATTTCTGATTATAAAAATGAACTTTAAATTTATTATTATTATTATTATTATTATTATTATTATTATTATTATTATTATTATTATTATTATTATTATTATTATTATTATTATTATTATTATTATTATTATTATTATTATTATTATTATTATTATTATTATTATTATTATTATTATTATTATTATTATTATTATTATTATTAATATTAAAATTAACCGTATTATTTTTAGCTAAATAGACATGATTATTATTTGAATGCGAGCCTGTATGAATATTTGAAATTTCCCCTGTCGAAAAGTTTAATTTATGTTGAGAATTGTAAGAGTTTGATAATTTTGACTAAAATGAAAGTTCAAATAAAGTTCAAAATATACAAAAATTACTGAAGGAATTTTATTCGATTTCAAAGCCGAGAAATCTTTTGATTTTGACTTGCAATTTCGTTTATTTTGATGTTGACATTCAAAGTCCAAATTTTGTCGTAGGAAATTATTTGTTGATTTATTTCTTGGATTAGGAATTTGATAGTTTGGAGCGTGTTTTCCCTGAATAAGCTCCTGAGAGATTTTAAAATATTATCACATACTTCTATGAATATGAAGTTTTGATTCTTCAGGTCTGCTTCATTGATATTGTGCTTTGTCGAGCACTGTTCAACAATTCTCCCAGTAATGGGATCTCGAATATGATGCATCAATTTTACGATTTCCTTAAAAAACTAATTGTAAAACAAAAATAATGATCACTTGGTTAAAGTTTTCTGTTAAATAAATAAGTAGTGAGTAAAGTATTTGAATATTTTAATTTTATTTATCTACAATATTTACTAAATCATTTGGCATTTCGTGAATTTGTTTATTCAATTTTAATAGTTTTTATTGGCAAGATTTCAAATAGGTATGATAAATGAATTTTTGATGAAATATTTTAAAATTATTTTTTAACATTTTCATTTCAAAAATTCCAAAGAAAGTTATTTTGAGAAATGAAAAATGACTGAAGAACTTTTTGAATGGAGCTAATTAGTTCAAAAACTCAACGGAACTAATGATGACAACTTTATCAAGATTTAGTGAAAATATTTTTTACCAAAGTTTGTTATTTAAACCTTTTTACTAATCATTTTTAAAACTTAAATTACGAAAAGGCGAAAAGGCGAAATTGTTTTAATTAACGTAATTTGGGAGACTTTTTAAAGAATTGATAAAAAAATATATATTATATTTAATATTTATATTGTAAATTTGTTGAGGTCCGTAAATTAAAATAAATTTAAATGAAATTTAGGTGAAGAAAAAAGACAAATAAAAGCGTGATCATGCACAGAATCGATAGTAAAGGAAAGTACGATGGAAGCAGTATTAGAAAATGCCAAAAGCAATTACGAAAGGCAAGAATCCGGAAATCCGAGAAAAATCAATAAATGGTAAAATCAACGAAATCGAATTGGGAAAACGGGACAGGTATAGAGTAGCTAATGGTCAACAAGATGATGGTTAGGGATTTATCAGAAAATGGTTAGGAAGGGTCGAAAAGCATTCAAATGTGTAAAAACAGAAAACGTTAATTAATTAATTAATTGGCTAATAGAAACCCCGAGCTAATGGGAAACCCGAGCTAATGGAGAACCAGAGAGATGAAGGAAACCCGAGCTGGGTAAACAAGAAGAAAAGTAAACAGAAGGAAGATTTGGGCCCATTAGCTTGACACAATGATTAATTGGAAAAGAGCAAGGAGAAGATAGTGCGTGTAGAAAGGCCGGAAGGGCCATTAATTATCTTGGTTCATTGGACCATTATGGGTGACAGCCGAAGCAGATACGTGGAAGCAAATGTCAAGTGAAAGATTGGCTCGGCAATAACCATTTGTCATCCCGATTTCGAGGAGTATATAAGGAAAGGGAAAATCAGAGCAAATCGGCATTTTGCTCAGCTAGGGTTAGAAGAAACCGAGTTAGGAATAGGTAAAACGAATTAAGGAGATTCGGGAAAAGAAGATATAGAATAGGAATACGAAAAGGTGAAAAAGAATCAAATCAAACAGAAAAAGAGGAAAACGTGGGTCAAGAGAATCTAAAGAAATAAAAGGTGAATATTATCTATTTACAAAGCATCAACGCCGTGCTGAGAATCGGTCAAACGTAACTTTGATTATTGATTGTAAAGTGTTGAGAGAAGATTGTGAATTTTGTTATTTCAATATACTTTGGGTCGTTATTGTTTTGATTTGAAGGACACGAGGAGTCAGAGGTAACCGACTTAAATTAATCAAAAACCCAACAAATTCACATATAAATATATATATGTTGTTTTAATATTGAGAGAAGTCACTTTTTAAATTTTTCAACAAAAAAATGGACGAGAAGATGCAATGAGAATACCAGAACTATTAAAATTGCGAAGAAGAAAGTACTTTGCAAGAAGCACCAAGCACAGAATATGAAGTTCAACAGATATCAATATTAAATAAAATTTTGTTAATTTTGATCATGGCTTATTTTCTAGTTGCTAAACAAATAAATCATAGTTAGAAAACAAAATAATAATACAATTTCACATTAAAAATATGAACATATTTTTTACTATATATCGGTATAATATGACAATACAGCAGAATTTAATTATCTAACAAATTTTGTATTACACTCAGGGAAGGGAATTATTGTTTTTTCCAGCAAATGTAGTTACTTATTACGCCTGTTTGCATTACTTTTTTTTGCATTTGCAATTATAATTTATTTATCAATAATTCTTTCAGCATGTTTAAAAATTTATTATTTCAATTTTGGATTTATTTCGATTTAAAATGAGTTTGATCAAATTTAAAATAATTTTTTAACAAATGTACACCTTATTCTGTTTTTACGGAATTTGATTTGATTTAACGTGATTCTAAAAAATGATAGTCTTATCAAAACAGGAACGCAACCATTGATAATGGATTTTTTTTACTAAACTTATTGAAACAATAGCACTACTTGAAAATGAAAATATTTCAAGTGACGAAAGTCACGTTCAAGTCTTACATAGACGAATGCGTATTTCATCAAGCAGTGATAGCATGTTGAGGTTGTAAAAGTAAATTATTAAATTATATCAAATTGAATAGTTCCGAAAAAAAGAAAACCGAAATTGAACGAAAAAGAATGGCGGTCAATCAGAGAAGTAATGGCAAAGAAAGATATGACAAAAACAGAACTATAAAAAGGTACAATCAGACACGAAATGGAAAAATGCGTAAACCTGAGGAAGTGGAATAAAGTGAAATGTTATCAAGATTGAAGCTGGAAAACGGGAAAGGTGTAGATTAGGGAATGGTGAAGAAGACAGTGAGCAAGAAATTGTTAGAAAATGTTTAGAAAGGGTCGTTAAACAGGCAAATATGAAAAAAACATAAAATATTAATTAATTAATTGGCTAATGGGAAACCCGAGCGCGGCAATTAGGGAGAATAAACAAACTGGAAATTTAGGGGGCAATTATCCAAACAGTCGGATAAACGAGGGTAAACAAAAGAAGGGGAATTACTAAAAGGGTCAACAGAAATAACTAATTAGAGAACGATAAATAATGAAGTCAAAACCAATTAGGTTAAAAAAGGAACAATTACAACGATTATGGGAGTATTAAGAAAATTCCAAATTCAAAGTTGTAAATATTTATTGAGAATTGTAAATTTGCTATAAACAAATATACGTTGGGAGTTTGTGTTTGTAAATTTTGGGACACGTGGATTCAGAGTAGCCAACGGTCGACTTTTTAATATCATAAAACATTTATGTTATATTCTCCCATTTTTTGTTTCATTAAAATGAATTTTTTTTTATTTTGTTAAATTAGTATTTTTAATTATGTTTTTTTGTGTTCCTATATCCTATAGCCAATCCTTTACTTTTATATAGATATCGTATCTATTTTTGCGTGAGTTTTCTGGGAACGTATCTATTGCGTAAAAACAGAATTGATGTATTAACAAATTTAATAAAATTTATTCAAGATAAATATTATGAAATCATGTCTTTATTTGATTATTAAATCAAAGTATAGTTGTCGTTATTTTTCCTAATAAATTCCAGTAAATTAAATTTTAAATGCATTTATTCCATACAAAAAGGTGTATGATTGAAAATTTTATGTTCTAATAATTGGGAACAGTGAATTTTTATTTAACCCTTTCGCACCGACTTTATGCTAATGACACTATGCTAAATTTATATATTGGAACTTATTAATATTGACCTAAATATGAAATATTCTCATTTTTGTAATCGTGGTGCTTCTGAATATCCTAGAAAGTCCTGGGATAATAAGTCCCAATAGGCTTTTATGGACCATTTGAAAATATCCCAGTAGGATCATGATGAAAGTTTCTGGGACGTATTGTCCCAATAGGGGCGAAAGGGTTAATATTTTTCACACAATATTGATCAGAACAGGAAAAAATCGCTTAAAGATAGAAAAAGAAGAGACAAAGCTAATTTATGTTATGAAAATAGATTTAGTACTAAAGTCTGTTTAGATGAGCCGCCTACATCGACATCATTTGATACTGCTTTGGATTTGGCAAATAAAACGTCTGTGTGGTTTCAATAGCTTCCAAAAAATATGTTAAAGATAGCCAAAAATAACATCACAGAAGTTCATTAAAAGCCGGTTAGCTGTAACAGGGGAAGCCAGAAGATATTAAATGCCTGTATTATGGAATGCTTTTTTCGTGCAATCTGAATTTTGTAAAATACTGCTTGAGAGAAATCTTTATTGATAATCACAAATAACTTTCACTTTACACTGACAATCAATTCAACACTCTGCTCGGTGACTATACAATGCTGATTGCAACACTCAGTGAGGAATAGCATTTGTGTACAAAACCGGATTGAAAGATCACTAACTACTGATTGGTTTATTAACTGTCATTTATTTCTCAATTAATTCTTTTCTGCAAATCTTCTCCAACAATTANTTCCTAATAAATTCCAGTAAATTAAATTTTAAATGCATTTATTCCATACAAAAAGGTGTATGATTGAAAATTTTTTATGTTCTAATAATTGGGAACAGTGAATTTTTATTTAACCCTTTCGCACCGACTTTATGCTAATGACACTATGCTAAATTTATATATTGGAACTTATTAATATTGACCTAAATATGAAATATTCTCATTTTTGTAATCGTGGTGCTTCTGAATATCCTAGAAAGTCCTGGGATAATAAGTCCCAATAGGCTTTTATGGACCATTTGAAAATATCCCAGTAGGATCATGATGAAAGTTTCTGGGACGTATTGTCCCAATAGGGGCGAAAGGGTTAATATTTTTCACACAATATTGATCAGAACAGGAAAAAATCGCTTAAAGATAGAAAAAGAAGAGACAAAGCTAATTTATGTTATGAAAATAGATTTAGTACTAAAGTCTGTTTAGATGAGCCGCCTACATCGACATCATTTGATACTGCTTTGGATTTGGCAAATAAAACGTCTGTGTGGTTTCAATAGCTTCCAAAAAATATGTTAAAGATAGCCAAAAATAACATCACAGAAGTTCATTAAAAGCCGGTTAGCTGTAACAGGGGAAGCCAGAAGATATTAAATGCCTGTATTATGGAATGCTTTTTTCGTGCAATCTGAATTTTGTAAAATACTGCTTGAGAGAAATCTTTATTGATAATCACAAATAACTTTCACTTTACACTGACAATCAATTCAACACTCTGCTCGGTGACTATACAATGCTGATTGCAACACTCAGTGAGGAATAGCATTTGTGTACAAAACCGGATTGAAAGATCACTAACTACTGATTGGTTTATTAACTGTCATTTATTTCTCAATTAATTCTTTTCTGCAAATCTTCTCCAACAATTATTCTTCACAATTATATTTTCAAAAATTCTTCACAAATCGTTTTCCAATAAATTTTCGTCTGATTTTGCCTAATTTGTTGTCTCGGTTTTATCTGAATTTTATGTCCAACAGTTTCTCTTTATAAAGCTTGTTTATTTGTGGTACTAGAGATAATCAAATGTTTTTTACTTTTCTTTCTCCCGCATTTCCCGACTGTTCCCATTTTATCTCTAACAGATGTCGAGATATGTTTCCTTTTTTGTTAGGCCGACTTCTGGCAATTCCGCTATCTTTGACAACCTGTCAAGATACGGGTTTTCCCATATTTTTGTTTTTCTGGAATTTTAAATTCCTCCTTCGTTTGTACTTCTTAATTAACAATGACCTTTGTTTTAATTTCTTGTTTGTTTCCTTTTCTTTGATTTATCTTTCTCATTTTTCATTTCTTTTTACTTCCGATTTCTACTCCGTGTTCCCATAGGTCGTCCCGTTGGTCATGCAGATCTTCCCCCAGGTAATTTACTTATTTATTATACCATTTACTATTTAGGTATCCTCAACAAAAATCCCTATCTCTGTAGTTAGTGGGGAAAGAAGATTTTCAGATTAAGAAGTTCAACAAGCCAAACAAACCTTTATGATAGTGAGAAAATCTTCCACACAGTCCTGATCATTATTATGATATTGTTGCTTGGTCACTATGGTCAAAATCATTAATATTACTAGTTCTAATATTGATATTTTTATTATGATTTATTATCACTATTGTTGACGCTTGAGTGTCTAAGCAATCAGGTTTACTGGAGTTAGGAGACATTAGTAACGCATTTTCTATTCAAGACTCATTTACGACTATTGACAACTACCGTCCATTTTTACTTGTTTAGCACTCCGAATTTTTTCGTACACTTTCATTTCTATTTGTTATTTGCAATCAGTTTATTTTATCTGAACCCGAAACAAAGCTCCAGTCACCAAGACGACTCGGACATTCGTGGACACATTTCTAGTTACCCATCATATGGTGTCAGATTTTGGACCAGTAGGGCAATTGTTAGAGCATAGAACCGAAGGCTCATTCAGCTCGACGCCACTATTTCACTACTACCTGTTTATTTGACTTCCTCTCAATAATTTGAGACAGACTCTAAAATTTATAATGATAAGAAATGAAATCTCAAACGAAACATTATAGATAAGTTATAGA
>CAUHTR010003601.1:0-40702 GCA_959609185.1 Schmidtea polychroa | reverse complement strand
TTTATCTTTATCACTAGTTCCTATGTCCTTGTTATCTAGTACACCTCATTTTCAACTCTTCTTTCATTTTCATCATCCCTTTCTATCTCATTATTTGACCTGTCGGACTCATATACTTTATTTGATATCTGATTTTTGATTACTATTATATAATTTATTGAATATCCTGTATCTGAACATAAATATCCGTCTACATCTAATTCTTGAGGTATAAACCCACAATCATATAAATATTCATCGTCATCTAATTCTTCACTTTTAAATATCAATTGAATAATTCCATCCTTTCCCATTCTTTCAGCGGCTCTCTTTCGTAATTTACCTACCTTGGTACACCAATGTTCTTCTATATACTCTATTTTTCCTTCATTTTTATAATCTAATGCTATTACAAATGGTTTCAATTCTATCCTGGTCTCTCTAATCTCTTTTCCAAATTTTCGTAATAAACCTTTTAATATTTCTTTATATTTCGAGTTTTTATATATATATGGACGTACTACATTTACAATTTCTAATTTACTATTTTCGTCAAATTCCGTTTCCTCTACTAATTTTAACTTTTCCTTGATTGCATTTTTATTCCACTCATCAAAAGCTTCTCTCAGCTCATTTACAATTTTCTGTGGATCACTTTTTACATTTTCATAACATCTTGTCATTTTTGCTATCACTTTATTTTTATTTCCTGGTATAAAACCACAATCAATTAAAAACTCATCATTACGTAAGCATCGATTTTTAAACTTCAATTCTATTATCTGTTTCCCATTATTTTCTTCTAATCTATTCTTTAAATCCTCTACACAATCTCCTGCTTCACACCGAATGCAAGCTACTTCTTTCTCCTTTTCATCTAAAACATTAAAATAAAATCTAACCATGTACTTTCTCGATACGTTTTCCCAAATATTTTCATCACATTTTCAATTTCCTTTTCATCTTTTACATTGGTATCATAATAATCGGCACATAACTCAATTACATTTTTCAATTTTCGTATGCTCAGTGTCATTTGACTCAATTCCTTTAGCTATGATATTACTTTCGATGTTTCTGTTGCTCTCTCTTTAATAAATTTGTTGATCCTCAGTATAATCATTGTTACTTGTTCTCTTTCTATGTCTTCTTTATCCAATTTCTCTTTAGAATTTGTCTCTGATCCTTCTGATTGCGACTCATACATCATGTGGTTACTCAATTCTTCATCCGATTCGAATTTGCACATTAGTCGATCCAAGCGTCTACTCATCTGCTTCATCTCATTTTCCATCCTCTCGTTAAAATCATCTGTTTGCGCAAAAGCTATATTGTCAGATTGCGATTTGTCTTTCTGAAATCTCGTTTTCTTTAATATCGGCCTTTGAAATATATTATTACTCTTTGGACAAGATCTAGCCATATGTCCATAGCCTCTACAGGAATGACATTGGATTTGGCCTTGTAGGTTAACTCTGTCTCTTTGAGGTGAGGGTGATGTTGATGGAGATCTGGATCTTGCAAAACAATTTCGAGTGACATGTCCTTTCCTTCCACAATTATAGCATTGTATGTTATCATTAGTTCTCTGGTTACTGATATTCGTTCTGTTAAAACTTTTCTCACCATTACTTTTCAGCCATTCTGATCGCATTCCCTTTGGACTACGCTGTTCGTTATTTTTGAACCAACATTGGCTACTGCTATGTCCTTTTCTTTGACAATAATCACACTGAACCGGACTAGGGCTTCTTCGAATGTTATTTTTAAACCAGCATTGATTTTTGTGATGACCCATTCTCTGGCAATGACTGCATTGAAGAGTTCTTTCTCTTTCCTCATTTGGAATGTCTGTTGACTTTCTTGGTTCAAATTTCACTCTGAACTTGGGAGATGGACTGGTTGATCTTTGAAGCAAGTTATCGCTGACTGGGGTTATAGATCTATCTCTAGGCTCATTGATAATCGCAAATGATTCCGCCTTTGACTGAGTCGTTTTAAGATTCATTTCAATTCTCATGGCTTTTCTAATCAAGTCATCAAAATTTGTAAAATCAACAAAACATAAAGCCTTTTTGATTTCTTTCTTGACTCCTGTCAAAAATTGGTCCTGAAGTAATTCTTTGACTTGCTTTGCTACTTCTTCTTGATCTGGCTTTACTTCGAACGCTTTCTCTGCAAGAGTGGTTAAATGATAAGCAAACTCACTTATAGATTCATCGGGCTTTTGCACTCGACTGTAGAACTTTTGGCGCATCATTCTCTTTATATCTCCCCCAATCAACTTGGCTGCCAACGCATCTTTTAATCTTGTCCAATCATTTGCTATAGGTCGTTTATCAATCTGTTGCCAAGCCTCTCGCGCAGCTCCTTTTAAATATAGTGGTAGACGTTGTACCATAGTTGCTTGGCTCCATCCATAAGCTGTAGCATACATGTAGTAATCTGCCATAAAGTCAACAAATTCGACTGGATCTCCTCCATATTGCTCAACTGGTAACTTTTGACAACTGGCATAATCATTTCCATTGTTCGCTTAAGTAGTAGACACTGAGATTTGTTCATTGATATTTGAGTTGCTCGTCGCCATATTTTCCAAGTGTTTTTTACTTCTCAGATTATACAATTTCTCTTGGACAACTGTTTCTCGTCTAAATTTTAAAAATTACAATTTGTAACTTTACCTTTTGTTTTAATTTTGAATTAATTTCCAATAATCGTTTTTATAAATTTCTTTAACTTTTCCACAACTTTATTTCAATATATTTTAAATTTTGTTAACTTTTACTCTTTTATTTCAACTGCACAATTTGTTCAATTTCTCTTTTTTTTCAATTTAATTTCTCTTTAACGAATTTAATTTCAATTTTTTTTCTTTTCTTTTTCAATTTAATTTCTCTTTAACAAATTTAATTTCAATTCTTTCTTTTCTTTTTCAATTCAATTTCTCTTTAACAAATTTACTTTCAACTTTATATCTCGGCGATTATATTCAACTTTCAATTATTTTTAATTTTCTCTTTTCACTTTTCCACAATATTCACTGCCGACTTGATCACGTCGGGCTCACCAAAATGTTGAGTTTTTACTTGTAAGTCGGTCCTTTCTCTGACTCCTCGTGTCCTTATTTTACCAAATCAATGAAAACTCAACACATAATAACTTTATTCGCTTTTTATCACAATTACAATTTGTCACGATTTGCACCTTTCTCTCAATTTGAATTTGGTTCGCTAAGGTAAGAAACCCAACGGGTAATTACCTTTTCTGGTACGATTCTAGCTTCTTTATAATTCACAAATTTCCTCTTTTGATTTGTCCTTGCTGGATTTTCTGTTTAGATTTTTTCCTTTTTCTCTTCGACCAAATGGCGGCTTGCTCATTTCTAAGGTCTCCTTTTATACTGTTTTTAAGAGGCCAATTATCTAACAAATGAAATTAATTGTTTCCCCGGGCATCCTAAGTAAATTTTGAACGGTTCAACAATTATTTAAATTTATTTACCCTCCAATTATTATTCGAATTGTTATTCCCTTATCTGATGTCTCGGGTCTCACTGCGCATCGGGTTTTCTTCAGTGCTCGGGTTTCCCATGGGTTCGGGCTTTCCATTGGCTCGGGCTTTCCATTACAGATTAATTAATTTTAATTAATTTGTTTTTCCTTATTAACTTTTTCTATGATCATCCTATTACATTTTTATTATGCTTTCTAACCTCGTCTAACAATTTGGCATTCAACCATACCCGATTTTAATTAATTTTGTACTTATATTGATTTTACCAATTTTTTTTCTGCTTTCTGGTACCCTGTGAAATTTATTTTATTTTTGCTCTAACCCCAACAGTTGTAAGTACTTGAAATCAGGTAACTGGTTGTTAGTAACTAGTTTTAGGTATCTGGTTGTAAATACATGTTCGTAAGTTACTGGTTGTTGGAACTAAGTTGTTGGTTTGTTGTTAAATTATTATTAAAATTTGTCTTTGAAAAATATTTCATAAAAATTTTCATTAAAACTTATCTTAAAAATTATTCCATAAAAATTCCCATCTAAAATTCCCATTGAAAAATATTTCATTAAAATTTCTATTAAAAATTACTTCAAAAATTATTTCATAAAAAATTTCATTAAAAAATTTCAATTCTCAAACATCTTCTATTATTTCAACTTTTTGTTGATAAATTTAAAAATCTTACTTTAATTTACTTATTACATTACTTTAATTTACTTATTTAACTTTAATTTAAAACTTTTGACCATTGATTGCTTAATTTTAAAATTTGGACCTTAATTAACTTTAATTTAATTTTTTAGAACCTTAATTTAGTTATTTGAGCCCATTCATTACTTTAATTAAAAAATTTGAACCTTAATTAACTTATTTGAGCCCTTACCTAACTTTAATTTTAAAATTTGGACTATTATTTACTTTAATTTAAAAATTTGGACTATAATTAACTTATTTGAACCCATTGATTACTTTAATTTAATTTTTGGACCATTATTTACTGTAATTGAATTTTTATATATCCATAATTTACTTTAATTCAAAAATCTGAGCCGAAAATTTACTTTAATTTAAAAATTTGAACCTTAATTTACTTATTTGAGCCCATTGACTACTTAAATTAAAATCTTTGACCATAATTTACTGTAATTCAATTTTTAGATCCATAATTTACTTTAAATCAAAAATCTTAGCCCATAATTTACTGAAATTCAATTTTTAGACCCATAATTTGCTTTTATTAGAAATTTACCACGTTTTTTAGTGATAATCGGATTTTGTATTAAAAATCCCAGGACCAAGAAGACCCACCTTAATTTATTTTGAAAATTCTATGCTTTTTTAGTGATAGTCGGATTTTGTATTGAAAAAAATTTTTTTTGTATTGAAAATCCCAGGACCATGGAGACACCCTCACTATAGTCTGAAAAAAAAATTTTTGTACTAAAAATCCCTGAAAGCAAAAAAAATGAGTTGGAACAATTGCGTTGGAACAACCAAACTACCTATTTACATTTAAATCCGAAATTTAGTAACTTCTATAATCTAAAAAAATCAATAAAATTATAGTATAGGAACACACAAGATTACCTGTGTGTAGAAATTTATTGTTCCGAAATTTAATAACTTTATTAAAGGAGTGAGAGAAAAATAATTGAACATACCAACACAAAACACATAATGAAAAATGCATGCAAATTTATTATTTAGTTTTTTTTGTTCCGAAATAAATAACCATTAACATATTGTTAAAATATAATTATTTTGAAATTATTAAAAAATTATGCAGGAAAATAAATATTTTTAATTTAGAATCCGACAGCTCTACATTGAGATTCAGAGTGGGTGGGTGGTTCAAAAATGGTCTTTTTGGCGTGATGTATTTATGAAATGACCACTAATTGTAATTAACTTTTCCTTCTCCACTCGGGACAATTGTATCAACCATCTCAGAATGTACATACTCCTTTTTTGATGGAAATAATAAATTCATTTGGGCTTTTTGATATCTTTGGTTACCCTATTTGTGCCATTTTTTTAATGATTTAAAATTTACCAAAAATAAATAAAAGTAATTTAGAAAATAACACAATTGATAATCTGTATTTATTAATTGCATAAATAACTAGGGTTGCAAACTCGAACCCTAACGCGGTTCGAACCGGGTGAGGTTCACTAAAAACTCCGGAGTCGAACCTGATTAAGATTCAGATTTAATTTTAATTTAAGTGTTTTATATAAATAGATGAAAATTAAAATTCTTTGACAATTTCTGATGTATGAATATTCAATAGTTATTAATATTTTAAATCATTTTATATAAATATCCTTTTTATAACCCATCTATGAAGGGAGGTAAAATACATGAATATTTTTTATACAAATATGAAAAGGAGACATCATGTAAGAAGTGTTCTGTTATAATGTTTGGAAATAATGTTCCAATCTGAAGAGACACTTTGAACGCAAGCACAATGATCCTTTTAAAAAAATACAGTTATGGTTCAAAGAATGTCAAGATTAGGGCTTTTTTAATACCGACATTTTTAATACCGTTCAATACCGGTATTAATGACCACTTAATACCGGTATCCGGTATTAAATTTTTTTGCTGTAAGTTAACATTCATATCATTTTTATTTAACTATTTTATTTTTTATAAGTAATTAGCATATGTTTAGGTGTTTTCATGTTTAAAGATTAAATCTAATTTTGAAATTTACGTACAGGTGGCCCTATTGAAGTAATTTGTTTTTTTTTACATGCTACTCTTCTTAACTCAAGATCAATAACTTAGTGAATCCAAACGCTGGAAGTCTTGCAATATAATCCGAATTGATTTCATTGAACCGTGGTGCATGTTTATATAATTCAAATTGGAGGTGGAAAAACTGAAACAAGAACAACATCTTGCTAACTGTTTATATGTTGCTATTGAAAAAAAATGATATTGCTTCATAGAGAATAAAATTATTTCAGCGGCGATATATCTTGATTGTATATATAAATTAATGCTAAAAGACAATGATGTTAAAAAAGCAAAAGAAGAAATTATTTCGACGTTATACCTAATTGAATAGATTTTTAGATGGGCAAAAGCGGGACAACTTTGAAAGAGGGGGTATCAACAAAAATTTTCATATAGAATAAAAATAATATGGTAATATTTTTTAATTTTTAACATGAGTACAATTTATAAATATAAAAATTGTATAATATTTTATTCCTTGACATATTTTTTATTCATTTTGACACGGGATAAATCGGGACTGTCAGGTCACCTTAGTTATACCGAATTTCAAATTTATCTCTTAACAGAAATACTTTAATTACGAATAGAAATATTAAAAATTAAAAGCCATATTGTTTTTCAAGTTAAATAAAAATTTTATAAATAAATAAATGTTTAAATATTTTCTTATTTTGGTTTTTTATTTTAAAACTGTAATTTATAAGTAGTATGAATAATAGGTGACTCTAACCCTAACCCTAACCCGAAATACTTGTTTGTTTTGAACCCGAAATCGAACCGGTTCAGAAATTTTATCGGGTTTGCAACCCTGCAAATAATGTTATATAAAATAATTTCTTTAGTTGTTATTGTTCTGTGATCGGAAAATTGAAAAAATAAATTAATTTTAAATAAAAAATATTACTTGAAAATCGTTAAGTCGTTAAGCTATCTCCATGTCATACAATTTATAATAATGTCCATAAGCTATTCTTGAATTTCTTCCAAACCATTCCTGTTTGTCTTTCATATTAATTTTGGTATTTTAAAACTATGTAGTTAATTATTCCAGATAACAATCTCAAACTGTTGTCCGGTAAATTATGAAAACAATCAAGGTACGAGTCATAGTTTATATCAGTACCTTTTGACTTCATTGTTGTATTTTTCTTAATAGTCAAACTGTTACATTCATTATAACCCATGTATTTACTCTCATCTTTGAATTTGTCATTCATTGACTGTAACTTTTTGAATATATTGTAGGTACCCAACATTTCATCAGCAATCATCGTGGGTAAAAACTCAGATTCTAAACCAGTAAGAAACTGTTAGTATCACCTGCTACTATATTTATTTTACAATTAAACTGACTTCAATATTTTTGTAGTTCGATATATTGTAATTGTAGGATACTGAATCAGCATCATCTTTAAGAGATTTAGCATTTTCAATGTTCTTTTGATTTATAGGTGAAGCATTTCGTTTATCCACAAATTGTTCCAATTCGGGCGTTTTGAACATATTTTTATTGATTAAAAAGATTGATGTAGAGACTTACAATTAATTCGAATAAAGATCTTATTCAAATTAACATTGCAGTAAATAATTGTCATATCTTCTCCAATAGTCAATATACCGACGAAAGTACTAACACTTGATTTGGAGATTGTATGGAGATTGTTGAAGATCTTGACCATCATCAGATAGATCATTGCTAATAAGACGAAGGTTTCTGTTTCTTGAATTTCTGGAATATTTAATTTATTGATTTTGACTTGATTAATTGATTGCGAAGTTAAATAATTCATTGTTTCTTTTATATTGAATTTGATGATTTTGTTGGAAAAAAACAGGATTATTTAAACAATGGTATAATGTACTGTTAAATTATATTTTTTAATGTTGGTTATTTCTGTTAGCGCAAGTTGCTTGTAAAAAAAGATAAAAAGATTATATATCGATAATTTACCATAGTGAATTATCTCTATATAATAATATCGAACACAAATAAAAATCGATAGAAAAAAATTAAGTTAACTATTAGAAATTGGTTGAATATTAGAATATTAGAAATTGAAGTTGGTCGAAATAACAGAAATTTGTCGAACATTGGCAATAAATGAAAGACAATAAAGAAAAGGCAATAAAGAATTGACAATAAAGAAAAGTATTAGAACATTGGTAATAAAGTGCGTTTTTATTATTGAAATAATAAAGGTTGTAATTAAATTAACTGATTTTTTTATATTATATCTACATTCACGCACCCCAGCTGTTCTAAGACAGTTCTTTTAAAGGAGACTCGGCTGGATTCTACCATTCTTCCTAATATACGCGCACAAACAACTATTTAATTACAATACATACGTATATTTATATATATATATTTGATTATAATTGAGTAACTACCATAACAATTGGTGTCAGAAGTTAAGCAAACACAACACGACACTCGCATTTGACGATTTTCTTCAATCATTATGCCTTTCAGAATACTTATTATAGAAATATAAAGGATAGTGACTATCCTTGAACAAACTCAATTTCTTTGCACTACAATCAATAAAAAAACACAAACAAAACAAACAATGGCATCAAACTAAACAAACCCAACAAATATTCCACAAATACCCAACAACTGCGAAAATACTCAAACATCGGAAAGCACCAACTACTATTACAACCCAAACACCAGCACAGAAAACACACATACCATTAATTCAATAATCAATCCAAAAACAAACATCCCCAATTATTTCAAAGACGATAACGGAACACCGCAAAAATGGTTAGAATTCACGAAACTAACCCTAACGCTATCTGGAGTCAAGTCAACAAAATCCCTATGCTCCAACATAATAGCGGCACTCCCAAGCAGCAAATTAAACGAAATCGCCGATCAAATAGACGAAATATCAAAAGATGACGACCCTTTTACAAAACTGTGTAACATACTCATCAACAAAAACAAAGTCAACAGAAGGAAAATGCTAGAGTCAAAGCCTCAACAATACACAGTTAGGGAACAACAAGCCCACAGATTTCCTATGACAATTAAAACAAAAACTGGAGTATTTACAACCAAATATAACAAACTCCGATTCAAACGAATTGGTGACAAAAATTCTTCATGCGCCGAGGTCACCGGAAATCAGAGGAATCCTAGCCTCAAGTCAGTAACGCTGATGTCGAAACACTTGCTGACATAGCTGACAAAATAAACGAGGAAATCTACCCCACAATTTGTAGTACTCAAAACTACAACAGAAATAAAACAAACAACAACAACCAGACAAACAAAGAAAATACCGAATCAAACGAAACAACAAACCAACTAATAAACACATTGATTAGCAAATTCGACAAAATAATTGTCGAAAACAGACAATTAAAAGCAGAACTAACCGAAATAAAAGAGAAATACAACAGATAAAATTTGAATTCAAACGAAAATAGATCTATACAACAGAAACAATTTCAATACGAACCAACCACCAGATAATCATAACGGACAAAATTATAACCAGTCATCAAACGGAAACAACAGGCAGAACTACAGCCGCAGACAATCCCCAAACCGGTCAAACTCCCGAAACCGATACAACAACTACCGAAACAACAGCCCAGAAAAAGAATCAAGAAGCGAGTTTATCAACAAAAAACTACTTGTACTTTCACAACAAATTCGGTGACAAAGCATACAAATGCACAAAATGCACTGTGAATATTCACAAGATAGAGTAGGAAAACTAAAACCCGTCACAGTTGATAGCACCCACATTCAGTGACAAAAACAATATATTTTTAGTAGCACACAAATAACACTGACTTTCTAATCGACATAGACTCTGTCCATATCACTACTGCCCCACTACATGTACAAAAACGCAAAAAATACAGAAAAATCACTATCAGAATAGTGGCCAAAACAAATAGTGTTGCATAGGATAGCAGAGTTCTTTGATAGACCGGTATGAGCGTTTTCTAGTTCTCGTACGAGTTGGGATAAAAATAATGATGGTGCTTGACTTTCGTATGGAGTGGATTTTGATAGTTTCTCGATTGATGAAGTGTTTGTGAGTGAGTATTTCTTATGTATCACTGTTTTGATGGACTCGTAAGAGTTTTCGGAGTCTAATGCGTCAGCAATTTATGAACCTAATTCTGACATGAATTCGTCAGGTATCGCGTCTAACAAGAGATCTTGTCTAGATTTAGAGTTGGCATTTGTGCGCGACTCAAAAATGCGGAACCAAGATGATGGGGTCCCGTCTGAGTCTAAAAATATTAATTGTGTTCTACCGATGGGCGTGAATGAGTAATGTTTAATGTTTGTTTTGGCACCACCTCTTGTCCTGAAAAAAAATGTGACTATTGATTGTTCATGGATTGAAAAAGGATCGACGATTGGGGACTCCGTTATTTAAGGTGAAAAACTCGTTTTGGTCTATAAAAAAATGTTTCGATAGGTCTTTCATAAAGTTTTGGGTTACGATGAATTGGAACAAGATGTTGTTGTGAAGGAAAAAATGAGATGAGACTTACGCCACGTGGAAAGGTTGAAACTACTTTAAGGAGAACTTAGGAAACCTTATT
Source organism: Schmidtea polychroa (assembly GCA_959609185.1). Classification (NCBI taxonomy): domain Eukaryota; kingdom Metazoa; phylum Platyhelminthes; order Tricladida; family Dugesiidae; genus Schmidtea; species Schmidtea polychroa. The sequence goes on along the minus strand of CAUHTR010003601.1, from coordinate 29,885 downwards.
TATATTTGAATGATGCATTTCAATAATGCGAATCAGGTACACCTGAAGGCAGGGTGGAGCAGGAATAAGACAGAAAAACTATGAACAACCGATGCAAATTTTTGCGCTGGATATCAGGATCCGGCAATTACAGATTGATGACGAAGCAATCTGTATTAAGACACTAAGACGCAAATAAGAGAAACCCTGAAGGCAAGCTGAGGGAGCGCCACTGGTTGCTTTAACTCTTCTACCATCGAGGGGTATGAAGAGATACAACCCAAGAAAAATCGAACTAATCAGATACTGGCTGCACAAAAAAGTTATAATTGTTGAGGTCTCGTCAATCGAAAGCCCCCAACTTACTGGTTCTTATATATTTATATATATATATATATATATATATATATATATATATATATATATATATATATATATATATATATATATAAACTAATAGGACTAGTTGTTTAAATTATTTATTTATAATCAAAAATTACCAAGAAAAATGTAACAATTTCTTTCAATTACAAATCAAATATACAATGATGATAGTATATGCAATTTTGTACTTGTGTGAATGTTATGTATGCGTGTTGTGTTACTTGCAGGTTTTTAGACGGTTCTGTAGTGTCAGTCTTTTTTTATAAACTAATAAGGATTTACCTTTTTAGATTTAAAAAAACGGTTTGAATTTTGGGCTAAGAATAGTGATTTTAAGTCGCTATTTATACAAATTTTTGGACAGCTGTTATTGTAAAAATTAATTTAATATTTTATTTTCAGATTAAGAATTTTTTAAGAATACTTATAAATTAAAGGAAATATTTTTGTAAATAATTATTATTTTCAAGTCTTAAAGAATTATTTTATTTCCACATGTTAAGAAATATTTTATTTCAAAAATGTTACAGCTGAAAATTTTCTAATTTCTATAAGAGTACTTATAAATCGAAGGAAGTATTTTGTTTCAAAATGTTACAGCTGAAAAATGCCAATTCTAAATTCTAACTGTTTTTATTCAATTAATATTCTCTTAATTAATAAAAGTTAATAATTAAAATTTTATTAATCCATCCCTGATTATATGATTAAAATTTTATGTGAAAAAACACTAAAAAACAACTAATAAATAGATTATAAACAAATAAAAGCCCAATTATTTACAACACAATAAAACATAGTTAGCAATAATAAATAAAATCATAAACCAGTCACCGATAAAAATAAATAAGCCACCAGGATCAAATGAAATGTCATTAATAAGTCAAATTAAAAATCAACTGAATCACAAAAATTTAACCAGTTATATTTACAATATAGTCAACACTGGACTGAGTTGAATTGCGAAACTCTCTGGGCTGGATTGGGTTGGATTGAAAGATGTGGATTATGAGGGCTCTATATAAAAATTTACCCTATATTTATTTGGGCCCACTCCATAATATTTGGTGAGCTCGAACTCCCTTATTGCTCTGGCCATGTCATCCAACATAGACCTGTAAATTGGCACAGTGAGTCAACACCATCAAGGGCGAAATATACACAAACTCGTACTAATAGCACACTTGATCATACTATAATGTGTGGATATGTAAATTAATTCTTTTAATTAGTTAATCATGTTAATATCCATTTCATTGGGTACAAATATAATTTTTTGTTAGTTAATTCTTAAGTTGATTTTTAACTAGTAACTAAGCAGACATATAACGGATAAACATATATTGGTAAATAAATCAAAGAACCAGTGAAATTAGGCACAAACCTTAGTGTAGCCTGTGACCCCGAAGTGTGTCTTGACCATAGCAGTTCTAAAATAGGAACTCACCTTATGTAGATGACCACCATTGATTACCCATTTTTAAATTTTGAGTTTAACATTGTTAAGTAACTAAATATACGTAAACTGGAACTTTTCGGGACGTGTGATAACAAAATCTGTGCTTGAATTACTAAATTAATACGAATTTTATTGCAATATCATCCATTTGATTGATTACTTTTAATTAGTAATATAAAGATTCTTATGTTTATTTTTAATTTATTGTAATTAAAATTTAATTTACAGTAAAATTAGTGAAAAAAAATTTCAATGAAATAATATTTTTAATTAGCGTTAACTAATTATTTAGATTCGCAAAACTTGTTACGACTTGTTTTACCATATCATTATAATGTCCTTGAAAATAAACAGTTGGTATGATTGAAAGAATATATTTTATAATAATTATCAACTTTATAATTATTTGTATTCCAAATTTATTTTCAATCAATTTTTTATTTTATTTTAGACTCAGCCATGTCATTAATCAGTGAAGAAGCCCTCGACCTTTCTAATGATATAATTAACAACAATCTCGTTCTGCCAAAACACACAAATTCCATCAGCGACAGATCAAACATGAAATTATCAATCAAAACTGATTCAAGATTGAATGAAAGTCCATTCTCAGTAAAAAATGAGCAACTCGTAGGACCAAATGAAATAATAAACCAATTTTCAATGCCTCAAACAGAACAAAATCTTGCGTTTCCGGTTAATTGTCTAGATACGTCAAGAATACTCAACTATGGTCAATGACGGAGATAATGATCTGTCGAGATTAGTTAATCAAAGTGGATTGAGATCGAATGAAAAACTCACTGAATATTTTGCGCAAGCTTATCAAGAGCAGCAACAACAACAACAGATCTCTCATCTCCAATCAATTTTAGCTGCTATTCTCACTTCATCACCGAATAACGTTATGGCTCCATGGCTTTCAACAAAAACGGCTCTGACATCCATTTTACAGCAATTACCGGCGCCCACAACTTCACTCGTCAGTTTCTCATCTTTACATAGTCTTTACGCCAATATTCAGAATACTTGTGTTTCACTCGACAAATTGCTCGAACAATATTTCATACTTTTCATTTCTGCTTTCCTTGAAAACTCAAGAAAAATCTCTTTTGAATCCGCTTTTGCACTCGAATATCCAACAAACACAAGATGAAAATACTGTTCCGAAAACCGCAAACAACAATAACAACAATGCAACAAGCAATAACAATAACAACAACATCAACGTCAATCTCAAACGAAAATCAACGTCTCCACAACGAAGCAAATCTCAAAAATCACCGAACTCAATAGATTATCAATCGACATATTCCACAGTAAACTTGCCATCAGACGAAAACTCGAATCTATACAACTCAATAAACTCGGATCCGAACGACAGCAATCTATCGGCATATATCCACAATTCTGGCTCGAGACTTTTCAAGCGCAAGAAAATCATTCAAAACGGCAGTAAAAAATCAAATTTTCGTGGAACGAGTGAAGCAGAAAATGAAATCGATACAACATTCATACCTCGGGAAGTCAATGTAAGTGGAAATAAAGATTTCTCAACGAAAGATTTTTACAAATTAAAATTTATTTCAATCAATTCAATAAAACAAAAAAAATTTAAAAAAATATTATAATATTAATATATACATGACAAGTTCATTTGTCAGTTGTTAAAATGAGCGATGACATTTTAGATCTCTGTACGCATCTCATGTATCAAATCTACATAGTCAGTTGTCTGTTTGTGCAGCATCAAATCGAACTCGCAACACACACACACACACGCGCGCGTATACATGCATACACACAAACATAGACTCACGTAGCCCCCCAATGAAATATGAAATATAAAATCGTTGAATACATTTTTACGAGTTCAAATTCAAATGAGCAATTTTCATGTTTTGAGCAACAAATTCATCATTTCATTTTCGTTATGAGTTCATTTGAATGGTATTTGATGACGCCGGGATTGTGCACGAAGAAAAAATAAGACTGACTTAAAACAAAATTATAAAAATATTAATACTAAACTTCTTTCAACGGATTGGTAATGATCAGAAGTTATATTTTCACTTTTTCTCACCCCTTAAATATGACCTAACTAGAAAAAAAGTCCTATTTGGAAATAGAATCGGGTTTTGGAGAGTTATGGCAATTCTCTAGAAGGCGCCAGGAGTGTATTTGAATAAATTTAGATTTGTGAACTGGAAAAAATAAGTCCAAATGTGTCTTTTGGACCACAAATTGATATAAGATCCTATTTCATTTTCGGGGAAATTCAGTGATTAGTATATAAATATGCAAAAAACGTTCGTTTTTTTGTCATCAATCAATACCATTATATTTTTATTGATCTTTATATATAATTATAATATAAATAGGCAAATAATTTTACAACCAGTAATATTAAATTGTAAATTGTTTGAGCAAGATTTAAAAAAGTATAAGCTAAATATGTAATTATTATCATTAAATCAATACATAATATTTTGAGACTATCGATCAGTTTAAAACAAAATATTGATCTATTGTCTTTTAAGAAATGAAGGTAAAGGAAATTGTAAATGAAAATATATCAATAGATTAGAAGGTAAAAGATTTTATTAAATTATTTTACGGTAAATAAAGTTTAACATGAAAATATATATTAGTAAAAAATGTATACATTAATTACATATTTAACCTTTACCACTATAAACCGGGAACTTACCTAAAATGCTAAGAGATCTCAAATTTAGCCCTACCAATATCTAGTTTTCCTTTTTATAATTTTCATTCCAATGAAAATAACAACTTTTCTTTGTTTGAAAAATGCTTTATCAATATTTGTTATTGACTGGCAGAACAGTAATTCATATTGCATATGAGTGGGGAAATTTCCCATGACAGCTCTCAACTCATCTGGGAGATTCAAAGACCAATCAACTCAACCGATGCCATGTTTTGTTGAGGCAGTTTTCCGCAAAATCTCTGCCAGTAAATGACAAAGTTTTTTTTTGTTTTTCATTTTCCAGCATCAGTCGTACAACTTAAATTGAACAATGAACCAATTCATGAGTTCCTATTTTCAATGTCACTCTTTCCTGTGCGAGGCCTGATAAGATGGCCGCTATTGTATAGAATACATGGGCAGATTTTTTTTTTCAAAACCCTGCTATTGTTGTTGTTCTCTTCACCTCGACTACTCTATTACGACTGCTCATTAATTTTTTTTCCAGCGCATAATTCACTAATACAAAATATACTTCTGCTCAATTCTTATTTTCTTTAATCATGGTGAATAATTTAGTTAGATATAAAAGCAATTTATTGTTAAAGTAATTGGTGAGTTAAAAAAAACCAGAATGTATATTGATCACGGCTTAGAGCTTGCATGCTAATACTTGAATGATCATCAATGACAACATCATGGTGAAGCAAACCATCAGTAACAAAACTTCTTGTAAACGGCTGATCAGGCAGACCAGATTGAGCAAGGTACAATTGGATCATAAATGACTCAGTAGTGACTCTGTGTGATGCTCACATGAAAAGTACTAATATGTTGTCACTGATGTTGCTACTGCTACTCAAAAAAATTCAGTTTTACACGTTGTCTATTGAAATGAGCACACCGTACTTGTTCTGGTAGCTCTTATACATAAGATCAGGCAAGTAAAAACATCTCTCTCACTGCTGCATAACTTATCAGAACATTACCATGTGTCCAGTTTGGTGTTGTCATTGTCAACGTATACAATTTAGTATGTATTACTCAAACATGATGTGATTTGAAAAAAAAAATGTTGAAAAGTGAACAAATATTGTCTTGAATTTCTATTAAAAATTTATGAGCGGAGGGGGGTAGGGACCCAGACAAGAGATGGGGAATCAAGGAGAACAGGATGATTTGAATTTTTATATCACTCGAATAATTCTAATGATGCTCATTCGTAAACATTTCTTTACTTTTTATACTTTTTTATTATTGATTTGCTTTCAATTAACTGATTGATATTTTTTTTCAACCTTTAATGAAATTTTTCATTATTTGAAAATGTATATGAAAATTAAATATATTTATTGATCGATATCGGAACAACAATTTAATGCTTAAGGATAATCACCAATTTTGGGCTCAGCCTTTATTAAGTGTTAGTCAACTGTAAATGCTATAGGTGTTTATTGTTTATATAGTTCGATGGACTTGTCATGGTTTATAAAGGTATTCTACATTAATGTTAAGTTCCGTTTCATTAAAGTATTCCTTTTTTTAATAGTAAATTCTCTAAATGTTAACTTAGGTAAAATATCCAACATTTTTGGGGTTGTTTTAATTTCTTTTACCATAGAGCTGTACTTCGGTTTTATGACTACTTGGAACTGGAATAATTAGAAGTTTTCAATGGTAAGCAATACTTCTAGGAACTATTAATGAATGACCATATCTTTTATTATTGAATTGTGGTTGTATGAAATTAGAGAATGAAAAAGATAAGTTAATGATGACGAGTCCTTAAAAATCAAAGTTATATATAAAGTTATAACCGATATTCAAGATCATATATTGCGATTTTATTTTTATTACAACAGGATAACATAAAAATTAGCTTATTTTTTAAAAATTTCTATTTTCTTAAATCGAAATTTCAATAAAATTTAATTTTCCTAAAGTTCCATATTCTTCACGACTCTGAAAGAGAAGTCTAAACAGGGGTTGACAGTATATAAATATATTGTATCAAAGAATTATTTGCATTTCTAAAAAGTATTTGTCATAATAATTCACTTAAACAATTTCTCATGACAGTTGGAATCTTATTTTGGATTCTTGGTCACTTATTTTCCCTTGTCTTGTAGAAATCGAAATATTCTATCCAAGTACAATTTTTATTGTTATTATTATTATTATTATTATTATTATTATTATTATTATTATTATTATTATTATTATTATTATTATTATTATTATTATTATTATTATTATTTAATTCATAACGAGCGCAATGCGTTTTTATCAGTCTCGATTTTCCTCTAATTCCTGATGAAAAATAACGATAAATAACTTCATTAATAACCCAACACTATAACATCAATAAGTCCTTCCTTTATCACACTGTCCAGTGCTTCAGCGTCTCTAGAGAAAAACAAGTTTTATAATACATCTCTTTTAGAAATACAATGCGAAATTCTCTCAGCATCAGTCCTGTCGTTGATAGAGGCGCCAATTTTTGCTAATACCATCACTGAACATGTGTCCCATCACTTCATTCCATTCGACTCCATGCTGATGTTTTGTTCGGTCTAGTCAAACTGGTGTCCCGTGTGGATGATGATGGAGCCATTAAGACTGGGTGTATTGTTTTGTTTTTAATCTGCAATTAGTATCTTTTATTGTTTTCATTCTTCTACAGGCAAACTAGTGCATCAATAATTTACCCCAGCCAAGTTCACATGAAAATGTCCAAATAAATGAAATTCGCAATCTTTTTTCGACTTGTCCCTTCTATTATTAATGAATTGGCAAATAAATATTTATATAATTTTTTCTCTCTCTTTTTCTCCATATAAACGGTTTTTCCTATATTTTGCATTTAACAATTTTTCATGAGAAAGTAATTTTGAAAATTTGCTTTTTCTCCATTTATCTGTTTATTGTATGAGCGCAAGAAAAGTTTATTATTATTATTTTTTTCCTCAAGTCTAATATGTGACTATTGAACAAATCAATCAACAGTATAACGGGATTGAATGCAAATATTCTAATGTAGCAGCATTGAGTATATTTTTACGAGAGTAGACGAGGAGGAATGATGCTGGAGTATGCACACCGACACACATTAAAACCATGCAGGAATCCATGAGACCATGACGATGTGAACATTTCAATGGAGTTTTCTACTACTATATTCCCTAAGTCAGAGCCAGTGTGCTTAGGAGTCGTCATGTGATAGAGATTGTTTTTCCTGACCACTGCATAATAATCTGCATAGGGAAACCAAGGGTGGAGATAGGCTTTTATTAACATGCAGTCTTGCTGTTTACTTTCTCTTTTGATGGAGCGATTTCGCAAAGGGAAGCTGCAAGACGCGATATCAAAGATAAGATAGCAGGTGTGTACTCTGTTGAGTACATGCTGGTAGACTCGTGCTCAGTAAGCAGGACATTATACTCATCGTTTACTAGCCCACACTATTATAGAAAAGTATTGCATGCAATCTTCTTATTCAGGCAATTGTATATTTTCAATTTTTTCAGCCTCCTTTCGTCTTATCTACATTGCCTGTAGCCTGCTTCTCACAGGGCCAGAATAACATGAATATTTGCTACACAACCAGTGTGGTATAATCATTTTACACCGTCCTCATGAACTATAAAAAAATTTCATTTTTCTTTCCATCTTTCTTATATATCGTAGGAGCTTGTTTAATTTCTTCTCAAGCAGTTCAGAGAGAAAAAAAAATCAAGCTTTATCCATACGGTAATAACAAAAAATGTACGCATCATGTCTTTGTGTATGAATTTTATAAACATGGAATTGGAATTTTTCCACGGTTTGTAAAGATTTATTTTATGCACTTGTTCGCAATAGTGAATGCGAATAGAGCCGATTATGTAGGAGAAGTGGTGGAACACAGTAATAACTTTGCACTGTTCCTCACCAATCAATAAATTTTGGAAAGCTCTCCTTGATAAAATATCTCCTCGGCGATTGAATACTCAATTATATTGGAGAATCGTGATTAATATTCTGGATGGAATAGAGAAAAAAAATTAAATATTATTTTTTTTAAATATTTGTTTTAATCGAACACAGGTTTATTACGTCTGCGATGAGTAATAATACAACTTTCGGATATTATTCGAAAAAAATTTATTTTTGGCTAATAATTTTATTTTTGAATACTTTGGCTTTTAAAAATGAAAAATTAAGAGATTTGCCAAAAAGGGAAATTTTTGATTGGGAATTTCAAGAAATGATTTAATTTACCTTTTTGTTCAATGTATTTTCATATTCGATTTCTTTATTTAGTTTTCGGCTAGAGATTAATATTTTATTTTTTACTAATGTTATTTCAAGGACTGGCGGAACTTTGATTAAATATAAAACATTTAAATATAAATAAAAAGGCAGTGCCGAAAATTCGTGAGTATCAAAAAACATCGATGTATTACTGATTTATAGGTCTTCAAATTTATCTATAGTAAAAATATGTATAAAAATGCGTAATTCATTTGTGATCATTCCATTTTAGTGGAAACTATTATTTATTCCACGTATTTATTATTGACATACAATTGACACCCCAAGTTTTAATGAAAGCTACATCAGTTATACCCAGTTGATGATATGAATAAATTCTATTTATATTTTGAAAGTTTATAATATCATTGCAATTTATATGTGACTGACGTAGACTATCGGAAAAAATAACTTTCTGGGCCATGGCATTCATAGAAGGATGGCATAAACACCTTTTTTGTCCAGCACCTAGATGAAACAAATGAGTATAGAAAAGGTAGCAATACATTTGTTTCTCCCAAGAGTAGATTTAACTTGGACATAAGGATATGATGAAATATATCAAATTTTTCTGTAAAAGTAGGAGTTTACTGAGGAAATATTTCAGTCAAATAACAAATATTTTTCATGTCTAAACTCTCAAGAATATTTTAGACTTAAGTTAAATTGGATTTAATAAGTTGAAAGTTAAAGATAATTTCTTTAAGCAAACATTCAAAAACTATTCAAACCCATTTTGATACTTTGAATATTGAAATTGTTAACATTTAATATATTAATGAAAGTTGGAATTTAGGAGGGTCACGATTACAGCTTTTAGTGGAGGATAGGAACATATTTGTTAACAAGGTGAACTGTTACATTCAAACCAACTGACCGTTATTTTTTAACACCTGTAAATTTTCGATAACTGAAATAGTACAATTTTCATTAATATTATTATTATTACTATTATTATTATTATAATACTATTATTATTATTATTATTATTATTATTATTATTATTATTATTATTATTATTATTATTATTATTATTATTATTATTATTATTATTATTATTATTATTATTATTATATATGGGTTGATATGCAAATTAACTTGTGTTTCAATATTTTAGAGAGAAATAATTCTTTGTGATGAATACTCCAGTGTTCGTCTTGATAAAGAAGTTTACAACACACTTACATCAAAAGCTCCTCGAAGTGCAACAAGACTCATTCGATTATTAATGAAACATTTTTTCTCTCAAGATACTCTCGCTAGAAGCTCTTTAAGTGGAGAAGGAATATATAAAGACCGTTTACAACCAGACGTTATCGAAGCTATTAAACGTAAATTTTTATGATACTTTAATAACTGACTGTTGGTGACTAATAAAATTAAAAAAAAACGCTACAACATTGAACAATGTGACCTGCGTCATTGAGGCATCTGTCAATGATGTAATGCATTTTATGTTATTGTTTTCATAAGTCAATATAATGTTCCGTTAATTTCAAATGGGCCTTAATCTGTGATACGCAAACAGAGCCAAGTTGTCGCATAAAAACACAATGGGATGAGTGGTGCACAGAATTTGAAATGATTAAATGAAAAATCTACTGTTTCGTTTTATCAGATAGGTTTTCACTGTTTTTCGGGGGGTGTTTGTCAAAACGATGCCGGTTTTCGTTTCTTGCACATGCCGCGATATTTGTAAGAGTTTGGTCAATTAATATTACACGAGGTAAAAAAACACCAGCCGTATTAGTGAAACTTTGATACAATCGGTGAAGTTTTTCTTAGCCTACCAAGTAAGAGAGAGCTTCATCAGTTTTTCGATTGTCAGAATTGGACGTTATTATTAATTTATTGTCTCAGAGTTAACTAAACATGAAGTCCATGACCAGAACATGAGTCAGTCATTCTGACAATTGATATGAAATTTGAGACAGATTTTTTGTTTTTTTGAAATTGTTATTTTATGGTTCTTACTGTGATTGTCTATATAGTTTTGATTGACTGACTTGAATTTGGAAAATATTTCAAACCCATTTAATGAAGTAAATTCAAGGGTCAGAGGTTATATGGTTTCATAATTTCTCCAACAATCACAGCTGGGAAGTTGCGGCAAAGGATACCAGAAAATCTAACGTTAACGCGTAAAGGACACCACCGATGTTACGAATTTTGATTGAAATTGTTATTGTCGAAATGAAATTGAAATCTCATGTTTCTATAACCTTTGAAGAATTTAATTTTACATTTTAATGATTTTAAGTTATAATATTATTATTATTATTACTATTATTATTATTATCATCATCATTAAATAATGGTTTCTCGGTAGCAGCATTAATTAAATTTTAAACTAATAAATTATAATAAAAGCCTTCTCTGCAAAATATATATTAAAATAGAAAAAGTACACTCAGGAACTTGCACCAAAGAGTTAAAGAACATCTGGATCCTTCTGGAGAATCCTTTTTATATAGACATTAGTGTTTTCGATTTTGAGCAATTTTTTATTTGGTTAGAAGCATTTAATTTATTTCAGAATTTCAAATATAAAACTACTAGTAAATAATTTTATTGTTAATAAACATATAAATAACAGTATAGCATAAATAAAAGTTGTATAGATATCTAATTTTTTATAGCCTTGCCTTATAACCAGTGATGGGACTCAGTCGGTACGCATCGGTACGCCCGTAATGGTTCTTAATAAGTTATTGTAGGTGTGTAAGGATTTTTGTTTTTACAAATCAATAAAAATTTGGAAAGCGTACCGGTTCCAAAGGAAATTGAATCCCATCACTGTTTATAACCATCATTGCCCTCAACGTATTATCATTGAATCAAATTCTGAGTTTATTAGCAAAGATCGAATACAGTAAATCCTCGATCTGCTTCCGTCGAAGTTGGTCGAATAGTTTATCTGAAAAGTTTATCTAGCATTTCAGGTCGGCTTTTTGTTGCCCGAAACACCTCGATTTCATTTTTTATGATATATAAACCAGATTTTGATTTTTTCTGATTTTCCTTATTATAATTTGAATTTTTTTACTTTGCATATCTAATTATGCACTTTTTCCTATAAATTTCATCCATATTTAAATATCTCTATTTTATTTTGTTTCCAATAATTTTAATTTGACAACTCCAACATTATTATTATTATTATTATTATTATTATTATTATTATTATTATTATTATTATTATTATTATTATTATTATTATTATTATTATTATTATTATTATTATTATTATTATTATTATTATTATTATGAACATGTCTGTTTGTGATTTTAACAAATGTTTGATGAAATTTTTTTCCCTTTCGTTAAATAATTTTGGTTTACCTCTCGATAATTTTTAGGAGTTCCATTGAAATAGCAGGAAGTAACTGAAACAAAAAATTGAAAAACACCACTAAAATTTGTTCATTTTAAATTCTCTATGATTTGAAAAACATAGAAAGATTTTATAATATTATTTATTTAATTTTTTGCACATTTCTCACATTTAATAATTTATATATGAATTGATATTTTTGAGAAAATTTGAATTGTATAATTTTTTATTTGTTTAAATCGACATTAAAAAATATTTTTTTAGAAATTTAAATATTAACCTATAGTGTTTTTTATAAATTTTGAATATTATCAAATAGTTTTATTTATTAAGTTTTGTAGCAAATTTCGAATTTGTAAAATCATTTTCAATGACAAAAAAATCATATCTTGGATTAAAAGTTTTACATAAAGAATGATTCTTCAAATAATTATGTCTAAAATATAAAATGACAATGAGGCTTTACTAAATGAAACAGTAAATTTTACTGTCAATTATTAGAAATCCCTTTAATTTTAATATTCAAAACCCTATTTTCAGAAAATTCTGTTAAATGTTTTATCTTTTTCACCATTGATTGATTCTTTCATTATCGCTTTCTTCAATCTTTATTTCGAACTATAGGTCAATATTTGTATTTATTTAGCACGAAATTTAAAACACTTATAAAAAGTCCTACCAGACGAAATTGCATCACTATATTATATACTTTCTGGCGCATTGTATGAATAATCTTACTCAATCTTAATATTAAATAATATGCTTCTAAAATTGTCAGACATGTTATAATTTTTGGATATGAATAACAATGCAATGGATACCGATTTTGAACGAATTTTCAAATTTCAACATAGCCTACAATCTTATAAATCTGACTACAAGAAGTTGATTAGAATTAGTTAAACTATTTGATAACTGATTTCATTGTCATTGGACAAAAATGAAGTAATTATTGTTCTTAAGAATAGAAATTCTATATATGAGTAAGCCTGTCATAAAATGCAGATTTAATATCATCCGGTGAGCGGTGAAGGTAATGCCGTAAGGTACTGTGTGTGAATCAGTAAATATATCGATGTTTTTGATATTCACGAATTTTCCGCACTGCATTTTTCAAGTGAATTTAATCATTATTTAAATTTATAACTTATTGGGGGAAAATTAATTTAATTTTGTATTTTATATTATTTGATATATTTTGTCGTCTGCAGTCTTTGGAAAGTGTTAAACTTATCCTTGTATTTAAAATAGAAAATGCACTATTTTTGGTATAATTGTTATGAGACGTATCTGTCGCTTAACCCGGGTGTGTATATAATAATTTGTCCATTAAATTTTAATTAAAAAAAAAGATTATATTTGTATTATGATAATGAAATATTGTAACTGATATAACTATCATAAACATTTGATTCAGTATTTATCAAACGACGCCATCCAAAATTGAAGAACGGTTCAATTAATCTCTGCATGACTGATGTTTGTGTACAAGCGAGAAGAGTGAACAAAAATCAACGTACTCGTTTGCCATCATCGGCTGAGGTGAACTCAAAAGCCGCAGACAGTGCAAATTCAGACGGATATTCTCCTACAATGTTTTCGGGAATCTCCAATACAAATGGAGGGTTAAGCAGTAATTTCAATTTACTAACATCTGGATCTGTTCATGAATTGGGAATGAAACCCAGTTCTCCTGAAAGCGGTAACAATTCGTTATCGAGTCGTGGACAAAATAATACTGGTTCTCCGTCACCGTTCATGATGACTTCGACAGCCAATCATCACAGTTCACCAGATACATTCTCTATAGAATAGAAGAGAACTTACGCAAAAGTTTCGAATTTATAAAAAGAGCTCCCTGTGATAAATTTCCGAATCGAAAGAATACCAAACCACACTTGCATTGAGAGTTAAAGCAAACTCGTTAGAAACAAAAAAATAGCATCTTATAGATTATTTTCTAGTTCATTTTACTAGGCGATCCCAAGCCTATTTTTTAGATGATTTGTTTTTTTTATTTCCAGCTTTTAGCAAAAGTAGTATGAAAGTAGTAGTAAAGTAGTTGATATGAATATTTATACATACAGAAGTAGCTTTCATCGACCGTCCTTTTCTTCGACGGAAGGACGGTTTTTTCCATATTATGCCTTAGATAAGTTTTTAGAAGCTGTAGTCCTTATCATATTATTTTGTGTCTACTGTAAATAAATCAAAATCCTTTTCGTAGTAAATTTTGATTTTAACAGCGAGATAATCGAGGGTCAATGGCAAATCGAAAGAGAAAAAAAGACATTTACAAAAAAAAACTCAACTCGCTATTGATGAAAATTAAATTTTATTTTTACTTCAGCCTCGAAACAAGAAGACCTCGCTCAATTTTTTTTTGTTATTTCATTCTTATTATTATCATTATTATTTATTACTATTATTATCATTATTACTATTATTATTATGCAATCTAGAATTGTTATGCAACAATGTACTTTTGTAGTTTTTATCGTAGCTTATTTTTTCGGAGTTTTTTTGTACTTTTTATTACTTTTTAAATTAGAATTGCTGAAGTTTATTATTTGCAGCATTAGATGAATATAGATAGGAATTTGTTGATGAGTTGATAAAGTGTCTTGTACCTAGATTCATGGTAGCACATCCTAGATGTGTCTAGAACAGCACGAGTATTTGTTTGACTGGAAATTTGTACAAATACTTAGAGTAGTCTTCCAGAATACATTTTAATGGCTTGATTTTGTCTTATTTATTCATAGAATTTTTTTTTTATTTTTTTAAATTCGAATAAATAAAGTAAATAAATAAATATTACTTATTTTCTTTTCTTTACAGACTATTGATAAATAGTTTTATTTGTTTTAATTAATAAAATTATTGATTTATGTTAAACAAAATAAAGAGAGAAAATCGAAAATGTTTACTGATATAATAAGAATTATTATTATTAATAATAATAATATAATTATAGAAAACGATGGTTTCTTTTGAGCAGCATAAATTAAGTGTTAAACAACTTATAAATAACAAGATAAGCCTTTACTGAAAGTTGTATTATTTGATAAATTTAATGCTAAAATAATCCTTATCAATATACTTTTAAACTTAGCTGAGTTGTTCAATCTGTGCTTCTGTTTTCTTAAAATTTATTCTCTAAATTTTCATTGAATATAAATCTGATATAAAAATTATATGAAATTTTAAATATAAACCCAAAATTTACAATTGTGAAAAATTATAAAAATCTCTAAGAAATGCACCAAGGATTTCTCTTTGCTGATTGAGATTTATGCACTGCTTTTGTTAAAGCTAACCGCGCGCGGGGTTCTGAGTGGATTTTTTCTCCAATAAAATCTTTGGAAATCCTACATCTGCAGTTAAAGCACTATTAATTTGAGGCTCATTCGTCTGATCGGGCATCTCAACTTGGTATCCCTGGTTCCAGGATTCTATTTTGAATTTTCTTCACGACCACTTTCTAAACTGGATCCACCGAAGGTCTCGTCATTTGTAAAGTCTACCTACAATTACAATTTAATTTTTACAACACTCTATGCACCATTTCACTCATACGCTCGTTTATCATTTCATCTAGCAAGATCCCGAATTTTTATAAGCAACTAGAAAGGAATAGCATGGGGTGAAAATCCTTATATTTTTTGAAATATTGAGAAATAAATTTTCAAAGCTCAAAACTTTGGCAATCATATTTTTACAATAAGTCCAACAATTTATATTAATAAAACACCCTAAAGAATCAAAAATTAGTATCTAAAAAATCTTCATGATATTTGTGAGATTGTATCTGAAGTTCCTTCGATAATATTCCGCAAAGTACTTGGTAAAATATTATCTTCGATAGCTCTTATATTAGGATTCCATTTCTTAAGGAATTCCAGTCGTTATTACGGTATGGTATATTGAATGATCTATCGTGAATATAATCTTAGTCCACCGTTAAATGCAGCACGTCAACAGTAAAAATCTCTGTCAACAAGAAAAAACCCAATCCTCAGAAAAAGACATCTACTTCGTGAACTTTGTAAGAAATATGAATGATAATTAGAGTCTTCTTCAACATATTCAAGTAAAGTCTTTCAGAAGAAAATACCTGGATTTGATTTATCTAGATTTCAACACAGCACTGGAACACTTTAGATAAAAACACCTTTTGTTTCAAAATGTCTTGAAACTTATTTTGTCAATATATTTATATATTTTCAATATATTTTAACAGTTGAAGTTCCAGAAGGGATTCAGAATTCATTTGTCTCCATTGAAGTTGATGGATTGATTTGAGAAGAATAGATTACAATTTAAAAATATGATAAAGTCTAGGAAATTCTCCCACGAATTTTGGCTCCAATTTTTGAACTCTAGAAAAGTGTGAAACAAGTACTGATTGCATTTCCAACATCATATTTAATAGAACGTGAGTTTAGTGTTGTTCCTAGAATTTTATTGAAACAAAATCTGACATTATATAAAAAATAGAGGTAACTTTCGACTACTGATAGCTACTATCAAATCTGATATCAGCCCCTATGCATCAACCAGAATCAACTCATTCAATACTCAATAAATTAATAAATAAAATCAGTGAGAAAATTTCAAAGGGTACAATTAACGTTTTTGGTCAAAAGAGGACATTAGCAGTGGTGTATCAATGTATTGTACGGGAGTTCAGTCTTATAAAAGGGCCCTTGATGTCTGAAGGAAGACGTTAATTGTTCGATATAAATCGCTATTTTTATTAGACAACTCAGCTGTTTTTAAACCAGAAATCGTCGAAAGGGTACCCGAATCTGATAGTGGATCAAGCTAGGATTTGAAATTAGGATGATCACAACCAGAAAGTTCGATTCAAACTCAAATCATATTAAGTGATGAAGGGGAGTGAGAAGTTGTGACTTTATTTTTGTTTTGATTTATTAAATATTAAGTAAATTTGAATTTCCATTTTTATTTTGGTTTGTTTTTTGTTTTATTAAATAATTTGTTATCAAATTATGTTGGTATGATGACTTATTAAATAAATACAAAAATATATAAATACATACCATATAAAAACCAATTTTGAGATTTAAACCAAATTCTGATTTTTGTATCCTATAACGCGATTTCCTACAACGCGGCATTTTTTAGGAACCTATCTACCGCGTTGTAGGAGGGTTACCTGTACAATAATAATAATAATGATAATAATAATAATAATAATAATAATAATAATAATAATAATAATAATAATAATAATAATAATAATAATAATAATAATAATAATAATAATAATAATAATAATAATAATAATAATAATAATAATAATAATAATAATAATAATAATAATAATAATAATAATAATAATAATATTAATAATAATAAATTTTATTAAAACTATTATATTGAAATAATAATGTTAAACAATTGAAAAAAAAATTCCCACTGGACAATGAATTATTACATTTTTCCAAAAACTTTTTTCATCAATAACTAAAAAAATTTTGCATTGTTATTTAAAATTTCAACGACCAAGAATCACCAAGAACACATTTGGCGAAAAATTCATTGTTTTTCAATTTTCGAAATTTAACAATATAAACATGTCTGTAGCCAGGCTCCACATTCAGTGAGAGAAATTCCATAATAATGTAATTCTATTTTATCCACAATAGCCCTATTGCCGAGAATCATTGGAACAATTAAGAGAAAATATTTCTGTCTGTGTCATTGTCTTCTAACTTTTGCTTTCGTAACTTTCCCAGTTGCCGTGGCAACGGTTGCATGTTACTGACATGTTGCGATAGTCAGTGAAGCTTCGATGTCATTTTTTTACAATGCGAACTTAACTTAATTTTTTTCCCTTGCATGTTTAAGGAGAAAAATAAATTAGAAAGCATATGGAAAAGGATAAAATTAATTTAGCGACTCACAGTCGAGCCACGAATGCGATTCTGTCACATGAAAAGTGTGACACAGACAATCATAAATTATTATTCAGTATTTTTTTGTTAAATAGTTTTATTTTCTTTCGTAATATTTGTTTTAATTTTCTTAATTTTCTTACTTTCATTAAGAAACAAAAATATATATTTTTAATTATTATTTTGTATAAAGTCCACTCATTGGTTTAAATTTCCTATTGGATGACTAAACTCTATATGGCCATTCTTTTTGCTTACCTGTATTCCCCAGCTTTTTTGCTTATTTTTAAGATCATTATGCCCTCTAAAGAATTCCGTTACACATCACAAATATTCATATATAAAAATATTAAAATAATGTACAAATAAAACTTACCCTTACTAACTGTTTCTAACTTAATTATTTCAATAAAAATAAAATCATTTAGGGAAAATAAAGTCATTTAGGAAAAATAAAATCAGGAAAATTTTAATAAAACAACATGTTCTTTCCGTCGGGGAAAAATTACATTCCAACTGCAATAATATTTTTTAATTTATTGTCAATACAATAAATTTATTTAAAGTCCTTTAAAACGCCACTTGAACGTTACGATATATTTCGAAAAATTCAGAACGTCATTGGGTTTATCAGAAGTGACTAAGAATTCAGGAATACTGCCAAAGTTTAGACCAGAGGAAGTCGAACAAGCACGGATCCGTCTATTAAAGGGGATCCGCATATTAAGTCAGTTGAATAAACATGGTGAAAATCTTTTTTGATACATGATTTATGACAAAATAAATTTTTTTAATTTTAGATTTGTCTGAAATTTATAGAATAATTTATATCACCATTATAGAATAAAAAGGTTTTTCAGAGACTCATAATACATCCTGTAAGGTAGTCTATTGGTCATAGATTATAGATTATAGGGATCAGTAGATGGATATGGGCCACCTACTTCCCTACCCGGGATGTAAAATTGTCTTGAAAATTATGTAGGTCAATTTAAATAGGTCACTAAATGGATTGGTCACCACTGGATCAATACACTCCCCCTTGCTGAGGTTTTTTCTTCTAAAATTCCTAGTATTTTTATGAGAGTCAACTCAAATTTTAGGATTTTTACACGAGTTTCATCATTTTCAACGTTTTTTTCAGAGTTTTATGTAGGTCAAATTAAAAATAATATAGATCAAATACACACATACTCTAAAGTTAAATTCAAAAAGTTTTTAAGAGTTTTATGTATATTAAATCAACTTTAAAAAGAGGCCACGGCTGGATCAAAATAAAGTAGTTCAAATATGCTCACACATTCTATATAGTTTTATTAAAAAATACGTTTGGGGATAGAAAAAGTGACTGTGTGTAATGAACAATAAACAAGGGATATTTCAACTACTTTTAAGAATCGAAAATTTTTATAAAAGATTATGTAGGTCAAATCGACTTTAAAATTAGGGGCCCGCTAATTCAAAGTTGATTATTGAGAGTTCCTGATAGTGCATTTTGGCGATCAATAGCTCATTTCGTAGGGTTTTACTCAGCGTACCCGAATGTTTACTAAGATGATAGAAGGTATTGAAAGGGTATTATAAAGGTTATTTTGCAGGGTTTATAAAGACGGTCAAAACCACAAATTTTATATACACGCGTGCCGGTATACTATTAACCAAAATATCTTTATAAAAAATGTATAGGTCAACTCAAATGCTTTGAAAAATTTTGTAAATCAAATCGACTTTATAAGTATGGACTCACTAATGTTAATAAGATGGACGAACACTGAAGATTGATATCTATCACTGATATCTATGTGATTAATGGGATGAACATTATTATATTGTGATAATAACTTATATTTGATCATTAATAATTTGGATGTGATTTATCAACTTATTTATTTATTATAAACATTACAAGTTTTGTGATACCTTTGCAAATCCCAATAGTAGACTAGCTTCAAGCTTTTGGCTCTCATCAGTACTATGCAGGAGACGCGACGATTTCTCTTCGCGCCAGGTAATAAATAACGGATAAAATCTATAATATTTATTTATGTATTGTTTATTGTTATTTATTATATATTATTATTATTATTATTTATTATTATTTGTTGTTCGTTATTATTATTATTATTACTATTAGATTGACAAGGACTATCGTATAGTCGAAAATTCTTTCATTAAATACATTATTTGCAGCAAAAGGCTTAAATTATCATTTTATTGTATTAGTATTATTATAATAAATATTTTATATACATATCAAGAATATCAGCAAAACATATTGAGAAATCACTCTTAATTGTTTCTGGGTTAAGCAACAGTTTTATTTAAAATATTTCTGATGAGATAAATAGATTTCTTTTGCCAAGTGAGTATCAGAAGATGTTATTTTGTTGTCGTTATTATTATTATTTTTGTTATTAATATGATTATTATTATTATTTAAAACAATAAAATGATAATTTAAGCCTTTTGCTGCAAATAATGTATTTCATGAAAAAAATTTCGACTATAAGATAGTCCTTGTCAATCTCGTGGAATTTAGCAATGTTCTTTCCCAAAATACCTTTCAATCTTTCTTTTATTTCCTTTCTCTTAATTCTCATTGGTTGTAAATATAATGAATTTTTTTATTAAAAATTTTTAAAATTTTACATTTAAAATTCCAAAATGACACAAACTAACAATTTTTAAATTTTTTTATACAGCTTCTATAATTAGCTTCTAGAATCCTAATAAAATATTTCAAAATATTCTAAATAAAGCCTCCAATAACCACTTATATATGTAATTTAAATATTTCAATAAATGTGTCAATTTTGATTTTCAAATCCTATTTTTTAAAATTTTCTATATTATTCTAATTATTACTTTTTAATTTATTATATATATTTTTTTAATTTCTTTATATATTGTCAGTTATTCTCAGAGTCAATGACAACAGATCAAATTCATGATTTCATTGATTTCTTCTTTAGTGTTGATCTTTGGCTGTCTGTTTATGATGAGAATTGCTTCTTTGAATCTGACATGTTTCTTTTGGATGTTTCCATTAGCTATGATTTCTATTGAAATATTTTTTCTTTCCTCTGTTGGCTGACACTGCCGGAGATATCTGCCAAACGAGGATGTTCCACCAGGATCTAGATGTAGAAAAATTAAAAAAAAGAACATAATAATAATAATAATAATAATAATAATAATAATAATAATAATAATAATAATAATAATAATAATAATAATAATAATAATTCTATTATATAGTTACGCTCATCACTGATTCACTGACTGATTCTATAACGCTCGCTGATTGGTTTATCCTAACAATATCATTTATATTATACTACTTATTATTAACAATAAATGATTTTCAGATAATTAGTTTTTATATTTAATTAATAAAATTTTTATTTATTTTATTTGTCAACGGGCGCCTTAGGCGCCTTGCAATTAACTAGTAATAATAATAATAATAATAATAATAATAATAATAATAATAATAATAATAATAATAATAATAATAATAATAATAATAATAATAATAATAATAATAATAATAATGATATTTAACGTTGGTGTATTACTAACAAAGTCATTGCAATATGTGTACCATTATTGGCTTCTTCCTTATTATCAACATTATTATCATTAAAATGCTTGCAGAAGTAATATATTTCCAGTAATTCTTTTCTCGTTATACAGTACCGATTTTCACGGCTGTTCATGTCCGAAATCATTTTTTTGAGAAAGTACCGCTATATATATATATATATATATATATATATATATATATATATATATATATATATATATATATATATATATATATATATATATATATATATATATATATATATATATATATATATATATATATATATATATATATATATATATATATATATATATATATATATATATATATATATATATATATATATATATATATATCGAAATTTGCGTCTGTGTCATGAATAAACTTCCCTCTAAAATCAGAGAATACTAACACCAGTGCCATCATCAAAGCCTTTTTATTTCCTCAAATGCTTCCTAAAATATGTCTGTCCAAAATATTTTATCATTATCCTTCCACGTGTACTTTCCAAAGCTCTCGTTTTCTTTGCATATTTTTTAATAATGTAAATAAATAATTGCGTGTTCCTAAAAAGCTTCTTAAAATTTCTTATATATTTTTTTATTATATCGCTTCTATTTTACTTTGGTCTGTTCAGATCCCTTTTCTGTTTATTATATGTCCTCAGAAACTTTACTTTAATTTTCTTAAAATCAACTTATTATTATTAATTTTCAAATTATATTACTAACATCTTCTAGTGATGGTTAAAATACATTTAGAAGTCGATATATTTTACCTTAATGTAAGTTTCAATCAACTCTTCATCTATGGAAAAGATTCTTATCTTAGGTTTACTCAGCTGCTTTAGCATTGATAAAGTCATGGTGTTGTCGTCATTTAATAGCTTGGCCATGAGACTTATCAACGTAAGAAAAGGTTGATTTAAGAATTGAGATGCATTGCGGTCTTCGACGTTTTAACTTGTTGCATCGATAGATTTCAGCTTCTTCATCAAATTACATATATTACATAAGAACATTTTTTCCAATTTCACCACTGATTATTTTTTCCATTGAATTTATTAAAAAGAGAGCTTGAAGACCATAAATCGCATTTTAATAAATATTTTACATACTCATTATAATTAATGGCACATTAAATAAAATTAAGGGTCCAAGGAACTAAATTAAGTGAAAAAAATTAATGACCGAGTAGCAATGAAAAATAAATTATACCCGTTATGTTACGTTCTTTAGTTTTTCACAATTATAAATTTAGGACATAATTACAACTTTTTATCGTTAATTGACCACCGCTAGCAAAGAAATGTTAAATTAATCATCATGCCAAATTAATACAAAATAATTCAATCATAAAGGGGTTAATATTGACATGATTAACAAATAAAAATTTGGTATCCTTAATTTTTATTAAAGGTTCAAAAATTATTAATTTTATTACACTACTTATACTAGCTATTGTTTAACAGTAGAATAAATTAAAATCCAAATATGTCAACTTTTTAGTTGTAATTTTTTTA
This sequence comes from Schmidtea polychroa, assembly GCA_959609185.1. Classification (NCBI taxonomy): domain Eukaryota; kingdom Metazoa; phylum Platyhelminthes; order Tricladida; family Dugesiidae; genus Schmidtea; species Schmidtea polychroa. The sequence goes on along the minus strand of CAUHTR010003601.1, from coordinate 6,691 downwards.
AATGTTGAATTCAATTTCCATTGCAAAGAAGCTTGCCCTGAGAAAATGCAGATTGGATCTAATTGGGCGCTGTCAGTTTTTATGAAATAAATTTTCAACTAGTTTTAACAAATTAAAAATTATAGATATTTTTTGGAAATTGCAAAAAATACAATAGAAATTGTTTTGATTAACTGAAATAAAGTTTATTTTGTCTAAATTTTTATCATAATTTATTAAACTTTATTAATTACAAAAGATTAATATTTATTATAATACTTAAAGGAAGAACACACACTCAGAACCCGATTGACTCTTGAGGGGCCCAAGGCTAAAAATCTTATGGGGCATTTTTATAATTTTTTTAAACAAAAAGGTTAATTTTTTCTTGTTGTTATATAGTTAAAATACTAGATGAATTTCGAAAATAATATTACATTTATTTATATATAAAAGATATAAAAATGAAGTAAAATTCACAAATAACAAAAACATTAATATTTTTCTTCTAAATTTTTTCTCTGCAAAATCTTCAACAGCAACTTTAGAAACGTATTATAATAAATATAATATGTAATATACTTAAATACTTCTTTACTTATATTACATAAATATAATAACTTGCAAATAATAAAAAGATGTAATAAGTTTTTATAATAATAATACAAAATTTGGGACCCCGCCAGTTGAGCCCTGGGCTTCAGCATTGTCAGCCTACAGGTAAATCACACACTGATAAATTGAAACTTTATTACCTAGAGACAAATATAAATGAGTTTTACTCGGTGACCAAAATAATAATTTTTGAGGGTCGTCATGCATTTTGTTTCTGCAATATCGCTGCCAGCTCCTAAAGATGTATTATTGCTCTATGCGGAAATAATAATTTTGATACAAGAGAAGATTACTTAAATTTGCCTGAGTATTTTGATATAAAATTAAACTATTTAAATTTTTATTTTAGAATAACGCAATGTCAATTGTAAAACATTAATAATTTTTGTGATAAATAAAATTACAATTCATGAAATTGTGCAAAAATACAAAATCTCTATATTTAATGAAATATGTAAATATAAATTGGATCAACACAAAACGGACTCGATCAAACTTTTAAGGCCCATAAATTTTTAATTTAAATATAAACATGATTATATAAAAATATAATTCTGTTGAGGATACCTAAATGTTGGGTTAAAACTGATTTTGTGCCCAAGTGATTGAATCGTGACTAAAAGACCTCGGAACATAAAACGCAGACATAACATTAAGTTGAGTTAAAATCAAACAGTCCAAACGTCAATTAAACAAATATATAGAATTCACTCAACACAAAAATAAACTAATATGAAATAAAAGCAAGAAGTATTACATTAAATCCACGCAAAACAAAATATAGATACATAACAAAAGTAGGCAAATTTGAATTATTGGCGATGAAGAGAGATAGGATTGGAAATTAGAAAGATTTACACAAAATGACATCAGAAAATAACGCAGGGATAAAATATTTAAAATAGAAATGAATAGAACGCTTGAATATTCTATAAAAAAGGGAAAATCCATCATGGCCGCCATGTAACTAGTGAGAATTAAGTAAAAGACGAATTTTAAGAAATAAAGCCGGCGACACTGACTCCTTTTTATTAGAGATAAAGCACTGTAAGTTTGACCCTTTTTTGCCGCAATGATTTGTGGCAATCTTTTGGACACTTTCAACTATGATCCAGCACATCCTTTATACTCAAGAAACCTTGATTCAGTGATAGGGAAGTTTAAAGATGAAAGTAAACGTTTCGGATATATGGATTGGGTTTTCTTAAGACCCAAGTGCTATAGTTTGTTAGGGGCTAAAGATAATTTAAAAGCAAAGGGAGTTAAATTGATAGGAACTGAAATTGTACACCAGTCATATTTAGACTGCTACAATAACAATGTAGTATTTTCTGTGCCACAAACTAGAATAGAAACGCGCAACCACAAGCTTCTTACTTTTAAAAATACCAAGATTGCATTGTCAAACAACGACGACAAGCAATTATGGGTGGGGTAAGATTCCAGTCTCGCGTTTGGGCATTATTTTCAAGTATTTTCAGAAATTAGTCCACTAGGTCTAAGTCCAGATTTCAATGATGATGACAATGATATTGATATAGATGACGTATTGTTATCGAATTGACCTGTGATTTAATATATCTTTTAATGTCTTAATTTATTATAATTTTTATGATGTAAAAACTAATAATAGTTTTGTAAATCTTAATAATAATAATAATAATAATAATAATAATAATAATAATAATAATAATAATAATAATGATAATAATAATAATAATAATAATAATAATAATAATAATAATAATAATAATAATAATAATAATAATAATAATAATAATAATAATATTATTATTATTATTATTAATTATGAGGAAGTTGAAAGATTCTTAAAGATTAATTAGAAATTTTGTTAAATTTAAAATATAACAAAAATAACAAAAATAAGAAAAGACAAGTTTTTGTGTATACAATTTATTAAATAAAATTTATGGAATTATTTAGTGATTTGAAAACGTATATTAATGTTCTAAAAGATGAAAACCCTAATATGGTGGCAGCGGTAAGCACCGATGCGATTACCGAAAGATTATTGCCAAAGGTGTTTTGTCAAGGTGATGACTTGGAAAAATTCATTAGAAGATGCGAGATTTATTTCGATGCTAAAGGCATCAATAAAAAAGAACAGGAAAGATTGACTGCATGCATGATCGATGAGGATCTATTGGAGAAATATGCGAAGACAGTTAAAAAATCAGAAGGATTTCAAGGCAGGTTACGAATGGCATTTGATTACGAAAGAGACGTAATAAAGGATATGGATAGTTTATTGAATTGTAAAAGAAGAGGCGAAGAGATTGAAACATATTTTAAAAAAGTGGAGCACCTTGTTGACAGGTTGTTTGAGAATATAGAATTCACCAAAGAGAAAAAAAACATCAAAGATGTTGATAGTATGTGCTGAGAATAAAGAAATTGAGAAAGAAATAATAATGTGGAAGATAAAAAGCACAGAGGAGATAAAGGAAACATTAATTCTGATGGATAAAGTGGACAGGCAGAGAGATCAGATCAATGCTATGAAAAGTTGTGCAAGAGTATTCTACCAGGATCCACAGAGAAGAGGACAGTACAAGCAGAAAGATGAAAGAGAAGAAGGCAGGCGACGAGAAGAACCAGAGTGCTGGCTATGCCACAAAATAGGCCACACGAAAATAGAATGTCCAGTAAGAAGTAAGATAGAGTGCTGGACGTGTCACAGAAGCGGACATATAAGCAGGAATTGTCCAGATAAAAAAGTGCGAAGATGTTTTGGTTGTGGGAAAGAAGGTCAAATAAAAAGGTTATGTCAAAAAAATACGGTGTAAAAGATGCAACAGAAATGGTCATAGAACAGAAGAATGTTATACAAAGTCGAGTTACAAGAAAACGATAGAGAAACAAAGACCGACAGGAAACAAATACAGCCGGATTAATGGAATCGAAGAAGAAGAAATGGAATCGTGCGTAGAGACAAATAAAGATAATTTTGGTAGGACGTACCCAAACAACAGGGCTCCACCAGTAGATGAGTTGGTTGGAGCCATATACTAGCAGAAAAGTGGATGGGATATCCTCAAGGGGTAGAAAAGTGGAAGAATGTAGGAAGGGTAAGTGAGAAAGTATACAGGTTCCTAAGGAGAAAAAGGTTTGAAGAGGAAGTGGAAAAATTTGGAACAATTGAAACGGGTCAGGAGGTAGAAATTGTATATAAGAAGCTACAGGGAAGACCTATTGTAACAGTAATGATGAATGGGGAAATTTTCGACTGTTTATTAGACACCGGAGCACGAATAAACGTAATGAGTGTGAACTGTTTTAAAAAGTTACGAGGACAACAATTGATGAGAAGCGACGATAAGTTTCGATGTGCAAACGAAAGTACGATAGAGACAATTGGAAGAACAAAGGTTAAAGTAACTATCGGAGATGTTTCCAAGGAAGTTAAATTCATTGTGGCGGAGAAGGTGACACCAGAGGTGATTGAAGGAGTAGAAATACAAGAAACATTTGGGTATAGGCTGGCAAAAAGAAAGATATCGAATCTAGTGAAAAAGACAAGAACTATATTTGTAACATTGAAGCAAAATTCGGCAGACAAATAAAGGATGGAGAAAGATTGACGCGAGCGTTGGAACATCTAAAGATTGATGAGGATAGTAAATTAAAGGAAATAATAACGAACAGTGGAAACGTGTTTATGGCGGATAAATGGGATGTGGGTCGCACGCATTTAGTAAAACATAAGATAATTACAAGAGGTGAACCGATAAGCTAAAACCATATCGTCAACCATTGAATTTGGAAACAAAAATTGAAGAAGCAATACAAAATTTGTACGAAAACGGGATTATACGGAAGTCCAACTCTCCATGGAACACGCCGTTAATCTGCGTATGGAAAAAAGAGAAAAAAGATATTAGACTATGCTTGGATTTCAGACAGCTGAACGCAGTAACAGAGAGGCAGGCATTCCCAAAGCCAAACATAGACGAGATGTTAGATTTGTTAAGAGGGTCCGTTTATTTTAGCTCAATCGATCTTGGTAATGCATATTACCAAGTGGAGTTAATCCTGTGCGTTATAACCCTTTGGAAGACCTTTAAAGTGAGTTATCAAATAATAACATCCCTTAGTGGGAACTCTCAAATTTCAAATTTTGAAAAATTTGACCTTGAAAATAATTTTAAAAATTTACCCTTAGGAGGGGAGTATGTGATCCAGCGGACATACATCCATCTACTTGAAAGTAATAAAAAACTTTGTTACAATTTTCTAGAAGATCAATGCTGGTCCTGGCCGGGGCGATAACGTGAACATTTGGATTGCAAATGAAAGCAATAGTCATTTTAAATTTTGAGTGGAAAACTTAAATTGTTTCCAAAAAATTCTCCAGTTACCAAATTGCTAGATGATCATGTAATACTGTTAGACTCTAACAGTTAGAGTATATCTGGACTTCTCAAAGTTCCTTAAAGAGACTTTTCAAGTCCTCAAGGAGAATTATTAAATGTTACCTTTTGTCTATGGGTTTGTAAATTTTTAGTAACAAAGAATAGAAATAATTTATTGGAATACCACTTAAAAATATATTAAAATCTTTTTTTTAAAAAATACGCTATTATTTGAAAAAGGCAGTGCCGAAAATTTGTGAATATCAAAAAAACATCGATATATTTACTGATTCATAGTCAAACTTTTTAACAAATACAATGTAAAAAAATATTGATAATATTAGTAAAATATAATTAGAATTATGCAAATAACATTTAATTAACGCTTGCATAAAAGTAAAAGAATAAAATATTAAATGTTGATAATAAGTAAAATAAATTGCAATCTAATAAATATTGCTTAATTGACTATTTCAGTTAATTAATAAAAATTAAATGAGTTAGTTTAACTTCAAAATATGGAAATGAATAAATTGAAAATCATTAGTTAATTTATTTGTCATTCTAAGCGATTATTAATTGAAAATTAATAAAATTTTCATAATGCATGGATTTTATTCTCTAACCTTGATTTTTGAAATTATTATCTATGGATATAATAAATAAGCATTAATAAAACAAATTTTAATTTTAAAACTAATGTAAACCTAGTGAATTTAATATAAATCGTAAATATTAACCTCAAACGTAATATAATTAATTTAGTAATAAAAATAATTTTATTATAATACTTTAAATGTTGTAAAATGAAAATCATTTCTTTTAACTATAAATGTAGTTAAAATTTCCTACTATAAAATAGCATGTAAAGTCAATCAACGAATCCGTTAAAATTTAATTAAAAACAGAAAGCTTAAAAGTAAATTATATTTATTTCTCTATAAACAATTTTACTCAATAGGCGAAACCTTTATTTCATTAATGCATCATAATAATTAGCTAAATGTAATAATAAATTAATTAAAGATATCCATTAGTTATTTTTACTGTTATCTTAAAAATTTAAAAATTTTGATAATTTATTCACTTATATTAAAATTAGTGTTAGTTCAAAAATGAACTAACTGCAAATTTTCTTTTCTTTGTCTTCATGCGAAATTTTTATCTAACCTTCCTTTTTTAACAGCTTTAATATTCATACAATATCAAAATTCAATTTAAAAGTTTATGCGATTCATGAATATATTTATACATTGTTAAGATTGTTAAAATTAATTAAATAATTATAACCAATAAAAATTGAGTAATATGTTTCAACAGAATATTAAAAACTAGAATGCGGAAGCTTATCAAAAATTTGTTGAAGACACCTAAATTACAAAAAAAATGATTAAGAGCATAAAATGATTGTGGAAATGATGATGAATGAGTGGGGCAGTCTTCTGGAATCAAGTAAAACAAGAGTGGAAGAGAGATGTTGAAAATTGAGAAAGGAACAGAAGAAAATCAGAAATAAATAAAAGAAAGTCATTCTTAATTAATAAGTAAAAATGCAGAAGAAGCAAAACAGGAAGCAAATGAAAATTTAAAATTTGGATTGGCTTGTTATTTTGATGGCCTACTCGAGATATAGATGGAAAAGGCATGGCAAATCGGAGAAACTGGATTGTAAAAAATGCATATATTTTGACAGCTGTCAAAGATTACGGAATGCCAATGGGAAA
>CAUHTR010003600.1:0-44558 GCA_959609185.1 Schmidtea polychroa | reverse complement strand
ATGTAAAAATTTTATAAATTATCGATTTTTAATGTTTTCAATTTTGACATGAAATAATCAATATATCCCCAAATATTTCTAGCTCATTAAACTCAGCATAAAAGTCTCTATGGAATGATATAAATTATACCTATCTACTGTATCTGAATTACATGTTACTATTTATAGATTTATTGCAATCACGACTCGATATATAATAGATAAATATTGGATAAATAATATTTCAATAGATATTTGAAAATCATTATACAGGAACAATAGGCAACCATTATCTGACAAATGCTGTCTTGACGCCACTATTCTCCAACATAAAATCAATTATGTTTCGTTATTCCTCAACAATTCCTTTTCGGTTTCTACTTTGAATTCTACGGATGTGAGTCATGGGAAAAGTTCAATTAGTGAACAAAGTGCCTTCATAGAAGAGTTAGCTCTTAAGTATTTATCGAAAGCTACGTCGAAATTGAAAAAGCTCCAAAGTCTCAGTACTATGTCTCAGGCTCATTTCATAGCAGATTCAAGTGGTGTAAATACAAATCCTAACAATATCAGCATTGCAACTAAAGAATATCTACGACGACACAATCTCGATACGAATTCCAATGCCAACAATCAAAATAAGTTTAACTATTTCTCATCAATCCGACTACCGAATGGTGATTCGTTGCCGAAGAATAAAATACTTGTATCCAGCACTCCGGCTCCACATGGTCAGCCATTTCTAGACAAATGTTTCATAAAGAAGCCTAATTTCAATGCATCTGACAATTCTGATTGGTCCTACGTTAGAATTCTCGATGGACTGAAACAACAGCCGTCCATTTTGCCGGTGTTGAATCAAGATTATTCACTGGAGTTTTGGCCTCATAAAGATTCGAACTCTCGGAATGGAGATCTCAAAAAATCTATTTATTCCGAGGAAATCATAAATGTTCTCGATGTTGACAAATTGAAACAATTACCCAAATATTTGTAGGGTGGCTTCTATTGGTTGTTATTATTTGATGAAAATATTTGTATTGAATTTTGTATATTATAAATTTTGAGTTTTTTTAAATTATATTTTTTCTCCGATCAACTTTTAGAGAAATGATTAGATACTGGAATGGCCAAATTTTTTGACTTAGACAATATTAAATTGATTATTAAATTGTTTATTAAATTATTAAATTAATTATTAAATTGATTATTAAATTATTAAATTGATTATTAAATTATTAAATTAATAAAGGATTATTGTGGTAAAATAAATAACTGAACAATAAAATATTTAAATAAAACAATAGATATAATATTAATATTTATTATTCGTATTAACAATCAACAAATAGCAAAATGACTCTTCATATTTTTAATGATTTTAAATAATTCGCTGACAAGGAGATATGTATTTATGTTACAAGAAGCTTTGAATTTTGGACCCAAAATGAAAATATTGGGATTCTACGTACAAAATTACATAGGTTTAGTCTGTGAATTATAGCCTTTAATATGTGGTTTTTATTGTTTAATTATTTGTAGTCCAAACCTTTTTAGTTAGTTTTGTGATCCAACCAATATTAGAATAAAATAATCACGGGGTAAAATATTTTAAAATTTCATATTTGCTTCATTTCTTACTTGATGCTGCCATTTTTAGAGAAATGATTCGATAATGGAATGGTCATATTTTGACAACGTTCGCGATGCCTGTGCTGGGCCTTTGGTCGGGTCACAAGACATTTTCAACTACTAGGGGATGGTAGTCTTTAATACACAGTCAGCATGCCACATTTCCAAGGGACCCTTAACCAAATGCCCACACGATCATATTCCTAGCATGACACCTATGATTCGCATCATGTTGGTGCTGTGCCATGTCGGCGAGTTACGATGAAGCAGATGAGCCCCTGCCTTAGGACTACTCCTCCATCCCAACTCGACTTAATTAACACTCGACTGCCGTTAGAAGGACTTACATCATTTTCCATCGTTCAAGGTGTTGCGCGCATCATTCCTATCATCGAACAACCACCACTATTGTATCTTTTTCACTAAGACGATTTCTAACAAACACACAGAACAGAGGTTTAGGACATTCCAGACACCTATCGACTCTGCAGTTTTATCCATAAAATGCATCCTCAAATCAGTACCCTCACTAATTACCATCGAGCGTCATATTGGTCGATCTCAGCATCAGCCGATCATTCACAATCATTTAATTCACTAATCAATAACAAGAAAATATATTCACATACTACAACAAAAGAAATAATCATAAAGTGTTGGGTGATGTCCCCGCAAAAATCTCATCGAGATCAAAGAAGTCTCGGGCGTTTTCTTCCCAGGAAGTGCTCGTGGGGGTATCATTCTGAATGCAGGGGGAGAGCGAGGTAAGGTCTCCGCCGGAAGTGCAGGGGTTTGTTGCTTGGCTGTAGCGATCAAGGTCGCTTCTCTCTCAGCTTGGAGAGCTCTCCTTCTCTTAGTTCGCTCGGCCCTAGAAGGTTGCCGGCGCTTAGTGGCTTTCGTCGCCTCTGGAAGAGTGACCGGGGTTGATAGATCCATTACCCTCGGAGCAGCTTGACTAGTGCCCGTGAAAACTATTTCAGAAGGAATTGTTGGCCGCGGGGCATCCGAATGATTCATATGTGCCCGTTCGGTGGATTTAGCCAACGTCGTCAGCGAAAAATGATGGTGCGGGAACACGTTGTCTTCCTCCCCGATGGGTATATTCACGATCCTTTTTGTGATCGACGCCTGCACATAGACTTTGTGCAGCGCCTCGGATTGCTCCTTGATCAAAGTACGCAGGGCCCGGCTCTCCTCTATCAATTCATCGCGGCATCTTTCCGCTCGGGTGAGCCTCATTCTCACCTCCTTCATTTGCGCGGGAGAGAAATATGTCCCTCCTAGATAGTCGGATTTCTTTTTGAGGAGGCCGTTCTGCGCCTGTAGCGTCTTGATGAGATGATTCTTATCGGCGCAAGAAAAGCATGGGCGCAAGATTGTGGTAGTTGCTGGAGTCTTGGGCATTCTAAATAATCGAAAGAATTTTATCAATATCAAGTCTTTCCTAAATCACAGAACATTCATCATACTCAGTCAGATGTCACAATGTCGCAAAAGAAAATAGTAATAAATCAGACGAGAAAACAATCAACCCCTTGTACCGCATGTATGCTGGAGAAACGTCAAAGCTTTGGTGAACTGAGGACGTAGAAGTTACATTTTATATTATTCGTTCGCACTCATTTTATGCACACAAAATTTATTAACTTAATCTATAAATTTTCTGAGAGAGAATTTAATTAAACCTGGCGCCGAGATTCCTGTCATTCTTGTGCGGGTTCCCGTTTACTGCTGGGAGATAATCTATTTCCAAACCAGAAAGGTATTTAATTAAAATCTTATTGGTATATCACGTATATTAATTAAATTATAATCGATAAACTATAATAATTAAATTATAATCATTGAACCACAATAATTAAATTACAATCGTTGAACTACAATAATTGAATTATAATCGTTGAACTATAATAATTAGCATTTGCTCCTTAGTCGACATTCACTATTTACCTTCGTTTTTGGAATCGCTCTAAAATTATCTGATTAGACATGCCGGAGTTTCCCACGTGGTGTTGTAGTATGACTATATGGGTTTTGTGTGAAATGGTGTTTCAGATTTGGTGTATGATGACCGGCCGATGAGCCTTATCTCTTTATCTCCCTCTGCTTGCTGAACGTATTGACCCATGTGTTGATTTTTGATGACCCGTTTTTACCTAATCGTACTCCGTATGTGTTCCTTATCGGATGCGAAAAATTTAGAGGTGTGAATTCTCTACCGTATGCATTCGGGCAATGTTATGATCGGGTGGTCCATTATATCAAAATTACCGAAGTTTGCGATATTATCGACTCTTATGACATTCACATCGCCCAGAAAAATTACTTTGACTACCGGTGACACGTTACATGAAAGTGCAACTTCAATCTTCATGAACTTGAATTTTCTGGACGAGGAGGTTCCTACTGTAATTTGAAATTTTTGTCAGTCCCTTTGACTCAGGGTTATGCCTGGGAATGCATTTTTAGATAAGGCAAAGTGAGGTCAGACTGCGATTACCCGGCTTGTTTTAATGCGATTCGTTTGAAAAACGCTTTCCGGGGAAAACATCACTTTTCGCTCTATTTACGATTCTTACGGCTCTTCGATGATACTGGAATCTTAGCAGTAAAGTTTGAGAGTTCTGTGAAGGACGAAATCGACACTATACGTGATTTTCAGACGATTATAACGACGATAGGTGAAAGTCGAGAACTATAGATTTCTGGGGTAACACAAGACGAGCGATATTTCGGCCACCTTAATCATTGCGAAGGCTCATACACAACGTTTTTCAAAAAAATCATCCTCATTTTAGTCAGATTACTTTTATTATATCGATTTAAGTTTCTACCCCTCTCTCATGTGGCGACAGATCAGTGAGGAAACCCCCACAATGACCCGATCCCAACCACTGCGCCGCTGAAGTAACATCCGACCTTCTGGCAAGAGGAACAACCACTGTCCCTCGAGCTGTGGCCAGCTGAACCTCAGCTTCGCGGAATGCATTAAAATTCATGAACATTATCATAGTTAATTATCAAAAATCATATGTATTAGCTACAACATAACAATTTAGTCAACTCATAAAAGTTTTAAATTAATCCATGGTGAACAAGGAAAACACAAAATTAGAGCAAAAAAAAATTAGATGGGTTTTAGATATGCATAAAAGTGGTATAAATACAACTACCTGTACTGTAATACTTTCTTTTATATCGGTTGTATAAGACGACCCACGATTTTCAAGGGTGATTTTTTGACTTTAAGGGTCGTCTTATACGCCGAAATATAACCAAAATTTTACTTATTATCTCAACAATTATTCTTCCTTCACGATGAAAAGTTGAATCCTCGAGTGATTTGTTTTCTCGAAAAGTCCTTGAATTAGTCCTTGCTGTAGAGTTGAATTCCTCGAAATGCTTTATAAATTCGCCTTAAAGATGGTTGGGTTAACACTCTGTAATGTATGAATGCAAAACTTACCTTAAAGATGGTTGGGTTAACACTGAAAATTTTATTTCAGTGTCTCCCTTATATACTTAATATGCGTTTGTGCGGACCAATCAAAATTGAGCGCTGTTTAATTATTTATTTTAATTCGATTTCTTTGTTTTTTGTTGATTTTCTTAGTGTTTCTTTATTGTTCCTTTATTTTTTATTATTTTTCTTATTAATTATTTAATTTTTATATTATTTTACTATTTTTCTCGGTCTTTTTATTCTGATTTTTCATTTTTATTTTTTGTTTTAATTCTCTCTAGTCAATTTATTATTATTTATTTCTAGTGTTTATTTGTCTTGGTTTTTAATTTATTTTCTAATTTATTTATGATTTTTATATTATTTCTTAGTGTTTTCTCTTTTGATTTTTGATTATCTTGATTTCTTTTCAGCCCAACACCTGTTTCAAATTTACTGGACATTTTTGAAATGATATCTACTGTAAAAATTCACCATTTATGAAATGCTTCAATATTTTCTGCTTCGATCACATGTTTACTAACTTCCACTTGATGTCATGTTTAAAGTCCATTTTTAAGTTTGTAGTTCTTTTTGCATATATTGATAGAGTTCACTTTTTCGTAATTTAAGGCAAAAAAGTTTTCATGAAAATTAAATGTTGTTAATTTTTACTGGTACAATTTTACGCTAATTGGAAGCGATATTTAATATCTTAAAATCTTAAATGTAGCTTTAATTAGCCAATATGAAGGCCTTAGGAAATAAGAAAATCAAATATTTTTAAGTAAACCAATGTACTACGCTTGCAAGAGTTATGCAATTTTTTAAAGTAAGTTTGAACAACAAATATTTAAACAATAAAAGCCACATATAAATGGCTATAAAAGGCTGAAATGTGGGTGTTTTTAGTTTATCAATATTGGTTAAATGTAAGTTTCTTTATTTATCTTTGTTTATTTATTATTTTTATTTGTTGTCGATCTATAAAGAAAAAATGAGCATCAACAATAAATTAGAAAATTTTGATTGATTTAATTTATTTAAAATTTAAGTTTTTATGTTAAAAATAATATAATATTGAGGGTCCGAAAAGCACTTTTTGTCTTGAGCTAGACTAGAGCCTAATCCATTACTGGTACCAACCATAAAAGGATAATGAGAAGAAATAATAATAATAACAATAATAATTAGTATAATAATGTTGGAGTTATATGAATAACAAACAAATTTTAAATATATAGTTAACTGTATTTATTAAAACATTGACCTTGAATCAGTAAATAAATCGATGTTTTTTGATATTCACAAATTATCGGCACTGCCTTTTCAAGAAATTTTTTTAGATCAAAATCATATTAATATTAAAAAAACATCGATATCTTTACTGATTTATAGTCAATTTTTTAATAAATACAATGTCAATTGAAAAGAAATTAGAGGTGAAAAATGAAAGAAGTTCCTATAATAATATAATTAATTAACTAAAGATACAAGTGAGAAATTGATAAATTTTAACAAAATAAAATATAAAAATTTTAGTACAAAAATTAGTAAAAAATAAAAAAAATGGAAAACCGATATTTTTTGGGAGCTTATGAGTTGATAACAAATAAAATATTTGATGAATATTATAATTAAAAATCTATAAGGGTGCCCCCTCTCCAAATTTTAATATCTAAGTTGCTTTTTTGGTTTATAAATTTTTAAAATTGTGTCGCTATTAGTTTTCTTGTAGTAAAAATCGTTTTCAAAACGCCATTAAATAATAATGGAGGAGGAAAGAAAAAGAAAGTTAAAGAAAATAGGTGATTATTATTATAGAACGTGCAGAACCAAAGTAGTTGCTGCGAGATTTGTTGAATAGACAAAATAGACATTTCATTGCGATATTCGGAGTTTTGTAAATTGTAGATGATACGAATTTGAAAACATCTATACGTTGACTATTGTTTGTCCAATTTTTTTTATAGAACGCATGGAGTCAGAAATACCAACTTTAATACTCATTTATTTGGAAACTCAACATTTTTATTATTATTATTATTATTATCATTATTATTATTATTATTATTATTATTATTATTATTATTATTATTATTATTATTATTATTATTATTATTATTATTATTATTATTATTATTATTATTATTATTATTATTATTATTATTATTATTATTATTATTATTATTATTATTATTATTATTATTATTATTATTATTATTATTATTATTATTATTATTATTATTATTATTATTATTATTATTATTATTATCATCATCATCATCATCATTATTATTATTTGATGTCTTTAAATTATTGACATTATTTCTAACATTGATTTGATATTATTATTTTTGAATGTATGAAATGTAATGAATGCAAGATTATGGAATAATTTTTATAGGTCTTTCACTCTATGAAGGGGTATGAAAAAAGGGATTGTAAAGTCCAGGCAAAAGAAGCCGTATTTCAATAGAAACAAAACGGGAAAATCATCATCTGAAGATATTAAAAAAATTATTATTCAAAACGATGAAAGCATTTCAGAAAAGAAAAATCTTATAATGAACAGCAAATCTGAATGGATAACGAACTTGGTTCCTATTAAAACGTACACTATTTGTAAGCAACCAATTATTCATTGCTGTAATAAATATATGGTTGATACAGTTCATTTGACCAGTAAAATCAAAGAAAGTCTAAAGAAAGAGATCTTTAATAGAAACATTAGACCAGATGCATCAGAAAGTATTTTTAACAGGTTTAAAAATATTCCTCGAGAATGCCATTATTCTTATGCACCATTAAAAGTGATTGATCGGTGTTATAAAACTCACAAAAGTTTCCACAAAGCTCCAATTTTGAATAAATTTCGAAAATCTTTTAGAATATTTGAATCTTTTAAAGGTATTCTTTATGTTAAACAACAGGAAAGAAAAACCGAGGTAGCACTAAGTACTAAACACCTGAAACCAATTTTTGAAAAGGAATACACGGTCACCATTCCTATTAATCGACTTTCCGACGTTGTTATTGAAGCATCGGATAGAAGTGTAGAAATCGAAGAAATATCTGATAGGTCAATTAAATTTATTGACCAATTTAATGTGAAGGGAAATAAATTTGAATTGCTTGAGTTAGAAGAAGAAAAACTTTTAGAAAGACGAAATAGTCCAAAATATCAAATGGTACTAAATTCACCAAAGTTGTTCTTAACAGAATCATATAAAACTGACAAACCATTGCCTGGTTCATTTCTTTCAAACAAAACAACTTCAAACCTTCCTAGTATATTATTTAAAGACAGCTCGGTCTCCGCAATAGAAGTTCCGAATTCAATCATCGGTAAAGCCAGTATTGAAATACAGAAGAAAGGGTTGATGAAATTCAAACCATTTACCTCAAGTGGTACTGCTATATCCAAACATAAACATACTCAAACTTATGAGTTTAATTCATTATCAAAATTGTATATGGAACCTTCAATTTCAATGAGATTAGAAAGTAAAAGGTCAAATCCAAGTTTTTACTCATCTAAAAAGCCAGTATTACCATATTTTGAAAGAGTCTATCCTTGTGAGGATGAAATAGATTTATTAGAAGATGAACCGAAAGAGGTCCGGTTATCGATATTTTATAGTGAAATGTTTATTGAAAGGGCAAATAAACTATTTGAAAAATCATTTTCTGGTGGAAGAAGACATGACAGGAAACATCCACACGCAAAGGTGATTGAATATTATGGAAACTTCGGATGTATCGATGGTATTGAACTTTGCGACCAGTATATGTCAGATAAACTTTCAGAAATGGATACATATGCCGAAATAATGATTACGCGAGAATCATTCAAAGCGTTATCACACATGTACAATTTGAGAATGTTGGTGGCAAAATCCTCTAATATGGACAAGGATGACGAAGATCCAACAGGTACATTGGAATCGTTTGTGAGAAATCAATGGTTCGATGGTGCTCGATTTTCATCTCGGAGCTCATCCACAGTGAGCTCCAATTATTCTCTGGGACCCATAGACAATGATTTGGTTCAAGCCTTTACTAAAAAACTTTCAAATTTATCTTACGGAGAGAGAAGTTATGAAACTTTTACCAATAAACATGAAGATAATTCTTAAAAACAACGATCTATATTTTGAATTAAAAATACGATTTTATATATTTTTAATGAGACGGTTTATATTTTTAATTAAGTAATCCGTTTGTCTCATCTCTTTAAGGTTGATTTAAATCAAAAATTTCGATGGGAGCTTTGTTCCTGGAACATTTTTATCCATCCCGACACATGAAAGTTTGTTTTATTAAATTAAACGACATAATTTCAATCATTACATGTAAATATGTTAATACTAAATTTCTACACTAGTACATAACTATATTAATATAAGTATCCATTATAAGACGGTTTTATTGCGGTTTAAAAACTTAATAAGGTACTTCCGTGTTATCTTACCCCCAAAAATTAAATTAAAAAAGAACACATAATTATTAAATTTATTTTCTAAATCACAGTTACAAACTTAGCAAATGTTTGTAAAGAGTTTGTAGATGGTCATCCAGGTGGCCAGAAAACCACAATGTCGTTGAGAATAGTGTCGAACACATCGGCACTGTTGCTTAGAACACGTTTGCGCCACATAAACTCACATAATCACATAAATCACAGATAGCCTTAATAAATTCATGTTCAATAATGTTCAATAACGTCATCAATAATGTATTCTCTCATTTTTTATAGTTATTTTAATTGTATTTTAAAGTTTAATTTTTGGGGGTAAGATAACACGGAAGTACCCTTAATAATTATAAACACCAGAAATAATCGTTTTTGGCTTTTTAACCTTTCACATTTGAAATAAAGTGTTTTTTTCAATTTAATTACCCCTTAAATGATTAATTAGACAACAATTCAAATCAATAAGCTACATTTATTTAATAAAGTTTTCATATTTAAAAAAGTGTAATAGAAATTGGATTGAGTAAAAGTC
Organism: Schmidtea polychroa; assembly: GCA_959609185.1. Lineage (NCBI taxonomy): Eukaryota > Metazoa > Platyhelminthes > Tricladida > Dugesiidae > Schmidtea > Schmidtea polychroa. Next base: position 34,496 of record CAUHTR010003600.1, on the reverse strand, counting down.
TATTTTTATTTTCACTGAGTAAAGTCTATTTTCATTTAACACTGATTTGAAAATATCATGTTGTCGATTAAATTTTAAAGTTAATGTTTAATTTTAAATTTTCCATGTTGAAAAATTAAGTAATAACAATAGACCAGAAATAGCATTAAACATTGTAATGTAACAGAAAATCGATACATCAGCTTTGATAAATAAAATATTAATCGGTTGGATAATAAAAAAATTGAATGAGTTAACTATTAACATATTGGTATTTAGCCCCCAGTTGACCAGAACCATTAGAAATAAAATGAATTTAATAGTCAACTGTACTTACCAGTACCAGTATAATTGTTTTTTTTATGTTTTGACGAATGTCATTATTTTGTAATCATCGAGGGTAGGAATACGCACAAATTTTTAGTTATATTATTATTATGTAGTTGATATCAAATATCTCACGTATAGTACCTAGAAGTATCGATGGTCAACTAAGGGTTAAGACTCTGAAATCGAAACAGTAAAACGGGCAGATAGCTATACAGTTATTAAAATGGTATTGAAAATGGAATATTTGAAACAAATAAGGAAAAACAAAATCAACTTAATAGAATCCATCACGAATTTTTAAATTCAAACAATATCTTAATAGGACAAGCATAGGCAAAGTTTAATTATATTCCATACTGGTATATCGCTTTTGGGTCATAAATGTATAAAAAATGTCTTATGAGCAATACAAACACACATTTATATATTTACATAATAATAGCAAACAAATTTTAAATATATAGTTAACTGTATTTATTAAAACATTGACCTTGAAACAGTAAATATATCGATGTTTTTTTGATATTCACGAATTTTCGGCACAGCCTTTTTCAAGAATTTTTTTTAGATCAAAATCATATTAATATTACAAAACATCGATATCTTTACTGATTTATTACATATTAATTTGACATATTTGATTTTTAGCAATTATGATGTACTATGTATTAAATCAGTGGTTCTCAACCCGTGTTCCGTGAAAAAAATGACATGTTATCTTTAAACTTGCATTTAAGATACATATCATCAAAAACTTCAATTTTTTTATAAGATGATTCAATAAGAAAGCCGTTACACAGATATATAAACATATAAATATAAAAGTGTTTTTATTGCTTGTTATTGTTGCGCGTGGTATTTTCTTTGCCCATAAGAAGGCATTGTTTACGTTTACGACAGATTTTTAGTAATTTGTGATTGGTCACTCATTGTGGGCAAGTATTTTTTTGTCAGTGTTCTGCGTAAAAAAATCATGTGAATGGTGTTCCGCGCTTTTATATTAATTGAGAACCACTGTATTGGATATTATATATTGATGTCGTTTATTAACGACACATTATAATATCTCATATTGGCCTGGTTTTTATAATTTTGCACATTAACTTTAATATAATATGGAACAATAAAGTCTAAATACTATATTGAATTTTGTAGAGTTTTAAAAAAGAAATTCTTGTTGCCTGGCTCTTAGGGTCAATTGCTACAATAACAAGACCAAACGCTTAAATTTTTTATTTTTGAACACAGTTATACAAATAATTTATTCAGTTTCTTTTATTTTCTCTAGATTTGTAGGCTGGTTTCATAATAATCATTGCTCCCTTTGTGATGACCTCGTGTTTAATCAAATTTGTGCGTGAAATTTTCCATTTATCTGCAAATAAAACTAATTCCTAAAGTCTCTTATTTCCAGGCTACTGTGAGTATAGCAGAAATCCCGTAACGTAGGATAATTATAAATATATTGAGTCCGCGATAACCGGTAAAAGGTTCTCACCACCATTTTCATTTCTCAGTGAAAAATTCAAAATTCAAAGATAGACTTAATTTCTAAAATAATTGCTATGAATTTCTATTTTTGATAACAGCTATCTTTCCAAATTTTATTTGATTTCTTATTCTCTATGCTAAAAGAAAATAAATTTTCATTTATCAAAATATCGGTTTATCCGGATGGGGAAATTATCACTTATTAATGATAATGAAATCCATTTACTGACCAATTTTTTCCCACCCCAAAACGCATTTGTCGATTTGATAATTAAATTTTAAAATAAACTTTTATGTGAATTTAAAGTTATTTAAGATTCCCATAAGGAAATTACCACATGGATTTTATAAAGATAAAAATATTTTATCAACGACTTGTTTGATATTGGTCTTATCATTGGTTTTCCAATTTTTAAATTCGATATATGTACCTCAACTAAAGTTCTATGATTTTTCACGTTTCTCATGGTATTTCTCGAAATCTTTTTATGTAGATTAAATAAAAATTAAGTAGGTTAAATACACACACAGTGTATATAGTTTTATTAATAAATAAATAGGTCAAATACACACAAATACCATATAGTTTAATTAAATCGACTTTTAAAACAATTCATCACCGGATCAATGTAGGTCAAATCAAAATTTTGTAGGTCATTTCAACTTTAAAAACAGGCCACCACGAGATCAAATACCCACAATATATAGTTTTAATATTATATATATATATATATATATATATATATATATATATATATATATATATATATATATATATATATATATATATATATATATATATATATATATATATATATATATATATATATATATATATATATATACAAGTCATACACACATTCTTTGGGGGTAGGAAATCCGACCGTGTGTAATGGTCAATAAATAAGAGATATTTCAACACTTTTTAAGAAAACGTATGTCATTTTGTTAAAATCTATGAAAATTATGTATTGTAGGGTTCAAAAATGTGTGTACGCCTGTATATGAAAACATCAATAAGGGGTAAATTTAAGAGGAAAATCACAAATTAAACATGTACATTTACACACACAGGTTATATGATAATCAGTTATATGTAAATGGAAAGACGAAGAAAGCATATCAATCAATCACTTATAAACTTTTCAAACTTGAAGATTTTTCCGATTAAATCAGAATAAAAAAATTCCGGATGTTCACGCAACATTTTCAAAACCGGAGGAGCATATTTTTCCATAGACAACGGCTTATAATCTGATTCGAGAAATTTAAATAAATTTCCTATTCCATGGATTACTAAATTATAAATATGGTTGCTTTGAATGTCTTTCATTAAGCTTGTTCTAGTCGGATGATTATAATCATATAACTCATATTTTAACATCTTCAAATTTACAAACATAATATAATACTAAAATGTTTTACCGAAATTAGGACAATTTCCGAAATTAAAGCCATTACAATTGGACAATTGAAAAAACTTATAAAATTTTCTTTACAAAGCTAATTACAAAAAATAATATAATATTAAAACCACTTCTTTCTAGAACAAAACCATACTATAATTAAAAATATAATTTTATTTAAACTTTAATTTTAAATTTCTTCTTCAAAACCCTATTAAATTTTTAAGTTCAAGATAACATAATTGAAATTAAAAATATTTCTAAATCTTGTTTTAAGTATTTCTAAATTGATAGGCACAGAATACATTTTAAGCCAGTTAAAATGCATCTAACTCGAGAATCCTGGGAATTTGAGATAATGATTGAGCCGTTGATGTAAGTATTTAGTAAAATATTCAAATATTTTCAAAAGATACCAATTAATAAATATATATATATATATATATATATATATATATATATATATATATATATATATATATATATATATATATATATATATATATATATATATATATATATATATATATATATATATATATATATATATATATATATATATATATATATATATATATATATATATATATATATATATATATATATATATATATATATATATATATATATATATATATATATATAGTTTTTTTGATCCAGTGGTGGCCACTTCATCTACTTCATTCTAACAAAGAACCAAAAACAATAATAATACTTATTAAAGACAAAGTTGAAAATTTGTGTTGCATAGAATTAAATTTTTAGTTTTTCCAAACTGAAATTAAATGAAATATCATCAAAAAAAGAAAAACTAATCAAAAATGATCAAAAAATAAAAATATTCATTGTTTTTGACCAATTTTTTATTTTTATTTTTTAGAAAGCAGTCATTTTTATTATGAGTTTAAAGTAAGCCATTTAAAAGTTTGTATTTTGATCTCATTCAGATATTATCAAGTCATTTAACACATTTTTTAATGTTAACATTTTCTTATTTACCTTTAATGCTTTAAAATTTTATGAAAATAGGTTTGTACTATGCTATTACCGTATATACTCGCGTATAAGTCGAGAAATTTACGTCAAATTTTCAAGTCAAAATAGCCACTTCGACTTATACGCGGGTCACAAAATGTACAAATTAATTTTTAATGAAATCATTAAACATTTTTTTTATTTTTGTTACTTCGACTTATATGCGGGTTTCCAATTTAGGACTTAAAAACCTCTAAAAATTTACTCGACTTATACGTGAGTATATACGGTAATTTTTGTAATTAATCGGAATTTAGTTAACACTAATTTATCTTTTATTTTCTTTATATCCCTTTAGTTTCCCAATATTTTAGTTTTCATAATGAATTTTGAGAAAAATCGTTGAAAAAGCCGAAAATTATAATAAATGTTTTAAATATCAAATCAAATCTTTTTATTTCTGTATTTGTTTTTCCTAAAGTAAAGGGCGTCCTGTGAGTAAAATCTTCGAAAAATTGCAAACTCACTGTTGTGACTGTTCTAAGATAAATAATAATTTAATATTGCAATGTTTCTTTCTACTTATTTATTTACCACACAAAATAAAATGTTGTGCATTAAATTTTAATTTAAAATACTTTTATGTTTTTAAACATTGATTTATAGTCGAAAATTAAATGAAAATAAGGAAAATGAATGTAAAAACAGAATTATGTTGAAAAAGTTAAATGACTTCACTGATTTTACATTGGTCAAATTAAAATTTCATTTCAGTTATTAAATTAGTTTCTAAAAATAAAATTTATTATTACACCATGTTTATTTCAATTTTTATTTTTCTTCTATCTAATTCCACTCAAATAATCCCTTAACTTGGTAGGATGATTTCGCAATTCATTGAAATAAAATGCATTCCAAAATATTGTGATAAAAAATAATTCAATTTTTTTCGAAAATAATAATTATATAATCTAAGTTTTAAATAATTTTTTAATGTATAAAATTTCATACAGAAACCAAATAAGTTTATTAATTTTTAAATTAATAAAAACTAACTAGTGGTCAAACTTGGTACCAAAATTACATCTATGAAAAATGGCGAAAAATCATGAAATTAATGATTTGTCGAATTAATTCAAATAAAATTAAAAATATTTAATATATTTTGTAAAATATAGCATTAATTAAATATTAAACAATTAAATGATAATTTAAGTTTTTTCCAGCGAAGTATATATTCAATAAAATGAAAGTATTTTATTGAATATATACTTCTCATCAAAAGGCTTAAATTATAATTTAATTGTTTAATATTTTACAAAAATATATTTATAAATATTCAAATTTTTGAATGTTTGTCGTATGCTAAAATTTAAATTTTGAAATCGTTCAAGATTTTATTTAAATTTAATTAAAAATAGTTAATTAATTTAATTACAAAAAATTTGTTTTAATCATGTAACGTTACTGTGTGATTATTTATTCTTCACTTGTTAAATACAAATCTATTTTTAATTTTCTGCTATATCCTCACTTTATTATTTCCAAAAATAAATTTCCATTCCTCATCGCATATTATCAGATGTAAAAAAAACTTTTTTAAGATTAATATGTATTAAATATGATTAAAAATATATTAATTCCTGAACCTTTACTAGATTGTAAAAGCTGCATCAAATAAAATATGAAACAGTATCAACTTCCAAACCAAATTTTATTGGGATATTAATAACCAAAGTTTTTACCCAATTAACATTTGAGTACAACGACAAGATCACATACCTAAGTATTTACAAAATCCCCTAAAATAAAAGCTATTAGCAAGATCAGTGCTTCTCTAACTTGACATATAGCAGGCCTCAACATCTGAAAAGTAAATTTTCAAAGCTTTCTAAACCGTATGATAGTGTAACGCATTTAGGAGATTTGAAAATGAAAAGTAACGGACCTTATTATAATATCCCTTGTGCCACTGAATTAGTGTAAATGTTTTCTTATTTTTGTTTAAGTTGAGAATAAAGCATTTTAAAAAATTATTTAAATTTATAAATTCTTAAATGTTTTGCTAAACGGAGTCCCTTTAGTACCTCGGACCGTAGTTAGCAGATCACAGACCTAGTTAAGAAAACAGTCGTATGATATTGTTATATCAAATGGAATATCTATGAAAGTTTCATTCAAAAAATCAAAATATTTGAAGACAATGTTTAAATGAGTTTACAGTAGTATTTTAATATTTCTTTTTTATATTTCTCTTTGAAGAAATTCGAAGAGTAAATTCATATTTAAATGAAGAAAAATTGAAGAAATGAACGATGAGAAAATAGAACTTGACAAAAGATGGGTAGAAATCTTTCGGCATTTTAGAGTAGAACATATCCCACATAAAAATTTTAAAGTTTTAATAGAAATTTCCTTATGTTGTCCAGGCACTAATGCTGGTGTTGAAAGGGTATTTTCACTATGGAATGATTATTGCAGCAGTGAGAAGTCGCAACTTTCTGTAAAAACTTTATCTGCCGTCTTAACGGTCAAATTTAATATGCAAAATGAATGTTGTTCGGATGTTATTAGACGAACATCCTCATTTAGCAAAAAAAATCCACTCCGAAGAAAAATATGTTTTTAAAAGAAAATAAAGTTTTTATCGTTTTTTCTTCTTTTTTTTTCACCTATGAAATACTTGCAAAGTGCACTATTTTTGAACAAAAAATAGTTGGTCACCTTATTTATACAAAGATAAAAATTTACAAGTTAAAAAATTTTACAGAATGCAATTTATTACATAATTATTGTAAAATTTTCGATTTTGGAAAATAATTTTTTTATACTTTCTGGGTAGTCTAAAGTTCAATATTATGTACTCCGGTATGAATAATAGTGTCATCGTTTCAGGTATTTCAAACAATTTTTATCATCATCATTTAAACTTTACAGTTACTATATATTTCAATTTTAGAGTCATTTAAACAAATGTTTGTCATTTTCAACTTTTTTTATTTTTAACGTCATTTTTACATTTTAAACCTTTATTTACATTTTACTTTTTTACTTATTCATTTAAATTTTTATTTACATTTATTTACATTTCCATTGTACCTTATAGAGCGTCGCTGTTGGCAGATATAAATGACAAAAAACATTTTTTACCAATTTTGTATAGAATTTCGGAATTTTGACATGGTTAATTATTCCTTATGTATTTATGTGGATTTTTATTGGCAAAATCATTTCAAAAATATAAGCTTATTGTTTGTTAGATCAAATAAATTAAGAGTAAAAATATTTTTAATATTTTTTTAATCAAATTTATGATGAAAATTTACGATTTTATATTTTAAAATAAATTAGTAAATTTATGATAGTGTAATATGATGTCGGGTGCAATTTCTAATAAACGCCTAATTTTGGGCTTATTTGTTCGATCAAATATAAAATAAATAATTGAAAGCTGTTTAATGTTATTGAAATCGATCAAAGTGAAGGACATTAAAAATACATTAAAAGTTGTGTATTTTTTTTCGAATTTTAAGATTGAAATGTGCAGTGTTTAAATACAACAGATTTTGTTTATGAATTCACACTAATTTTGATTGAAGCGACTATTTGGGTTTTTCATGAAAATTTGTAAATAAACATTGAAATTATTTATTTTGAAATTTCTTTGAATAATAAAAACTATTGAATTTATTAAAAAGAGAGCTTGAAGACTAAAAATCAGTAATATATCGATGTTTTTTGATACTCACGAATTTTCGGCACTGCCTTTTTCAAGTGAATTTGATCATTATTGCATTTAACAATTGTTGTTGGGGAAAAATAAATTTAAAATAAATAAAAAAATAAATAAAAACTATATTTATTGTAAAAATGTAAAGATAGAGAATCAACAGTAACTGGGCGATATGAAGAGTCAAGGCTTGTGAGACGAAGGTCCTGGGGCCTCGAAAATTTTAAATGTCTGTTCAGACTTTAATTTATGAATTGAAACTTTTGATCTTATCAAAAAATATAACAATTACCGTAATTTACAGCTATGATAATAGATAATTGAATCACACATTTACAGATAATTTAAATAAATTACTATTTTCTATGACATGGGTGGATTCGTCATCTAGCCTGTCTAAGTGTCGAACTCAGTCTATATGAGCAGAGCACTGCATATTTATAGTCTTGGGCAGCCAAATTTCGGCTTACTGACAATATTGAAAAAACAGAGGATCCCTGATATACGTGGACTCTGACGCCAATGTGTAGTGTTAGTGGACACAATGTTTTGAGTTGAAGAAAATACTGGAAAAAAATATTGATGTAAAAATCCAAAAGCCAAATGGCTACTGTATCTCAATACAAAACTGCAATAGAAAGTGATTGTGTTAATAAGCCACAAAAAAAACGTATAAGAACTGTGTCCTCCAAAGAAATTTATTGATATCAGAAAGTACTTTGTAACATTTGTAGCAAAGAGCAGGTCAAGCTGTTTATTAAACATTGTCATGACATAATAAAACACTCACTGACTCTTTCTCAATTCTATAAACCATTTTCTTTATCTAGATATTTTAAAAGCGATTCGGCGGTTAATTCAATGTCTACAAATATGGGTGGATGCACTACTCAACCTTCTCAAAATTCGGAACCAAAAAAACAAGGCCAATCAGTCTATGTAAGAAAATAAACTCACTGACTTTGCAATTAGATCCGAAAGCCTGACTACTTCATTTTTACGCTACATTGAAAAAATTAATTATTAATTATCACTTATTAAATTATTTATTATTTAATAAATTTATGATAATTTATTTTCACACTGTCACTTACTATATATAATTAATAATAATTAACTGAAAATTAGAAAATATTTTATTAATAGCACTAGAGAAAAATCATGAATGGCGGTAAATTAAATGGTATTGCAACAACTCGTTACTTGTAACGGAAGTCTCAGATTTAATTTTGAAAGAATTACTTTTGAGTGTCTCAAAGAAGAGTGAATTAAATTCTATGTAAATATCACGACAAAGCTAATAAATGAAAAAGAATTTTAACAGTGCTCAAATGTAGAATGAAAAGTTGTCATATTTATTTTAGTCAATCGCTAGTACAGATATGTTTTCCGGCGCACGTGGTGTAAGACAAATATACACCTCTAATATCCTCAGTACGAAATAATCTTTTATATAAAGTCCTTAAATAATATTAATAATATTTATATATATATATATATATATATATATATATATATATATATATATATATATATATATATATATATATATATATATATATATATATATATATATATATATATAAATATATTGTTCATTCATATTCTTTATTCGCGAGTTTAATTTATAATTACACTTAAAAAATCAGTGCCTAAAATTCGTATGATTTAAGGGGCAAAATTGATATATTGTCATCATTGTTAGTTGTTAAACTTTCAATATTTATAACATCCATAATCAAATTCTGATATTTATTAAATTCTAAAGCAATGCAATTTGTTAGCAATATTTAAACAGATCTCAACGAGGACATTTATTTAACTTCGAGTAATGTAAGCATAAGAAATTTGCATACGATACCAATCTGCAACATATAACCATTTAATATTTTATTTTATGTTTATTTATTTAATTATTTATTTAATTAATTAATTTAATTATATTCCCATAATCATGAAAATAAATGAAACATTAAACCTATCAGTAACATCTTTAATATTTTGGTCATCTTTGATCTGTTTTCTTTCTATGATAATATTTCATTTATTTGAATTCTGACAAAAGATCAAGTGTTATTAATTAATTAAAGATTATTATAAAAATAAAGCCGAAAATTTGTGTTGCATAGAAAATTAATTTTAGATATTTTGTCCGAATGAAAATTAAAAAAATAATACCAGAGGCATAAAAGATTTAATTTTAATTTTAAAATTTTATTAAATTAAAATTATAAATTTGTAGTCATTATTAAAAATTTATTTTTTTATTACTATTTAAAAACAAAAACTTATTTTCAATCAATTGCGAAAATAAATATTGAAAAAAATTAATTATTTAACTTAATTTAGATCTATAACATGAAGCAATATTTAACTTTGTAGAAAATAATACTGAATATATTTTGGAAATAAATTGTTTCATTGCTTTACAAAATAGTTGTCTTTAGCTTCAATATACTTTTCATTCTAATAATTAAATTATATTTGAAAAATTATCAAATTCAGTTAAAAATTTTTAGAGAAAAATAATACCACCATAATTATTTTCTCGCTTTCATTTTTTGAATGTTTCAATAATAAAGCAATTGAAATAATATTAATAATAAATTAATCGTAAATTATTAATTAATCAATATTGATAAAATTTAATGAAATAAATTTTTAATACATTTTGAATAAATCTTTAATAGAACTGACATCAGAAAAAGAATTTTTGAAGCAAAAAAAGCTGGAAATCATTGAATGTCACTATCAAGGTCAAGGTCACTATAAGGCTATTGGCAGGCGTTTGAAAACTACGCGCTGAATAAAAAGAAAAGAAATAGTGAAAAAACAGGAAAAATTGAACATTCACCTTGCTGAGTAAGAAAAAGGTAATTGGCAAATTCTCAATTAACTTGCAAATAAGACCAAAATTACGGATGAAAAGACATTTCGATTGCAGCATTGTAAAAATAAGAAGTCCCTCATTAGGGCGGTTACTGGGTTAGAATTACCAAGAAGACAGCATTCTTAACTAAGAAACATATAGATACAAGATTATATTTTTCTAAACACCATATTAACAATGACGAAAACTTTGGATGAAAGTAATTTATAATAATATATCGAAATTTGAACTATTTGGACCAGGGAAATGGAAAGTATTTTGGAGAAAAGAGCTATTCTCATGAACTGGGAATAGTCAGCCATTCAAAATAACTAATAGTTTAGGTTTTTGTTTTAATCGAAGATTGATTCATCTTGTTGAAATAAATTTGGTAAAGTAGGTAACACAATGTCTATTAACAAATAGTAACAAATATGTCCATTAGATAAATTTATCTTTTAAAAAAACACATATTTTGTATCAGTAAAGCTCATCTTGAAAAAAAAAGACCTTACAAGACCCTCTCAAAATCTAGACCTAAATCCCATCAAAATCCTTTTCAACAAATTTGGAAAGAAACATTCATCAGATAAAGAGACACTTTGGCAAGTATATAATTGTTTTTTTTCCAAATATGACGACAAATTTAACAAGAAGTCTTGGTGAAGCATGAGAAAACCATGCCAAAGATACACAAACTGATCATCGATGCCAGAGGTTATCCAATATATTATTAGAAAGTTTTAATTTTTTTATAAAAAATTGTTATGTAAAATAATTAAAAATTATTTTTCGATTCTAATATTTTTGATATTACATCTTTGTTTAGAGACAGACTACTTCGGATTGACCCCTAGAAATGGAATAATATTTCTAATGCATTTATATTATTGTTATGGACAATTTTAATCTGGAGATTAAATCTTTCATTCTTCTGGGAGTTTTTTCAATAAACGACTATCGAAATCACATGAAATAGATGTTTAATAATATTTAAATCCGACGGTATGATGACCCCTCTTAGCTCTTCTTTCTTTTTTCTATTTTAATTCATATTAATCAATTAGATAATATCATTGCAGAAACCATAACCTTTAGGAGGCAAAATATTTCTTGGAATGTATCCAAGTACGTTAACAAGCGATGTAGAGGAGGAAAAGTATTTCATTGCTAGAAAATAATATTGAATTTCAGTTCAAGTTTCTTATTAAACTGATTTTTAAAAAAATTCTACTTTTTACTTGCATATACGCAACAAAAGTTTCCAACATTTATTAAAATATGAAAGTAATAAAATTTTCAGCGTAAATTTGTGATTCTAAGTACCTAACACCCATTTTTGCACACATGTCACAGTTTGATATGTCACATTCATTTTCAATACAATCACTTAGGAACGTACATTCTGTTTACTTGGTTTTGTGAAGTTTTATGTCAATCTTATTTAAATTTTATTTAGTGCTTTAACAACATCAAACGAATATATTGTTTGGATATGTTTTTGATCACCAAAAGTTTACTACATTTTTTGACACGGTCTCTAAATTGCCATTATTACATATGTACAAAATAGCCCCAAAATAAAGCGAGATCCCTGAAAATTATGAAATAAAGTTTTCATCTATTTTAACTGGTCAAAGTTTGAATCTGTTGTAAAATTATTTTTCACACCCAGAAGTTATCTTAAACTAAACAGGGTTAAAAACCAGATTCAATTTATATTTTTAAGATTATTTTACATAATCATATTTTAAACAACCAACGACTCCCATGCCCGACAAACATGTTCAATTTTACTACTTCCTTTATTTATTTTTATCTTAACTTAATTTCCCTTTAAGTTTCAGCATTTATTAATGTTCTAAATTTCATTTTCTTAAATTTTGAGATTTCATCTTCTGGACCAAATGTAAGGATGGCCATTTTTTATTCTATACATACTTGATACCTTATTACTTGACCCTCTCACCAAATATCCCGCGATTTACGCATGTAGCATCTACTGGTTTAATTATACGCATGCCGTGATTTGGACGTGCTCGCATTTATTGATGTTTTCTCACGTTGCTATTCCGCGATTTCCCTGTTCAAGCTGTCTTTCTGTGCTGATAATTTTATGCATCCCGGTTTATTTTACCATATACAAACAAATAAAAATACATTTTTTTAATCAAATTTGAAAAAAAACGCGGTCAGCGGGTTAATAATTGGATATATATATTTTAAACCAACCATACAATTTTTACAAATAGAAAAATGTAAAAAACTCCTTAGAACTCTAGAGTACATTTTAGCACTTTCCAATAATTACAAACATTTTTTTAAAATTTTTATTTATCCACCTTTTGATTATAGATAACTGTTTATTTTTTAAAACATAAAAATGTTAACATTTTAAATATTTTTAAATCTTTTATATTAACTTCGCCGACGTTGAATGAATGTGGCAGGCAAATCTTGCGAGGGCTAATTAACTCGCTTCCAGTTATCCGATCGAGCTGAAACTTGGCAAATAGACTCATCGTCGATGACAAAGTGTTTTATTAAGTTTTGGTGCTATATTTACACACACACTTACACACACAAACACAATAAAGTTGTGTTTATAGAGCAAGAACTTTTAATGGGTTTTTAAATTTTGAAACAGTTACTTTTCGCATATAAAAGATTTATACTTAAAACTCTGTTTTTATTTAATTTTATATTTTATTTATAAATCTAAATATTACCGCCAAAACGCAGCACAAAAGATATCAGTATCATCAAAAAGTGTTGCGAAGAAGCTGTATTATAAAAATCGTCGATTAAAACCTGTACAGCCTCATATCCTATATCTATACATTTATTTTTGTTGTGAAAACAATGAACATAGACATCAATGACCAAAGAAAAATATATGCTTAAATGTGGTAAAAAAATTCAAATATGTTAATATCCTTTTTGGAAAACCAAATGCATTTCATTGCGAAAAAACTACTGTTTGGATTTATGAAGACAACAATTTTAATGAAAGAATTCTGTGTAAGTGATGATCTCAATACGACAGTTTTATAGAGCAGTGAGATCTGGATAAAAACTTGAAATGACGGATAATATGTATGAGCTAACAAAAAAATTGAATATCATTTAGAACAGTGTTTCCCAAACTTTTGGTACTGCGTACCACCTTGATCATTTTCATTATATAATGTATCCCTTTGCTTTAAAATTTTATATAATGATTAAATTTTTTATAATATCTTTTTTAAAACATACGACCTTTAAATTAATAGCATTAATGAAAAATTAAATACTTTTATAACTGAAATATTGTAAAATAAAAAATACTATACTTAATTTATTGTAATTAATGAGAAAGATGAAATTGCTTATGCTGAGATAATAATTCATCATAATTTGGTTCTCTGTTGGTTAATTTTAATCTTAGATGAGATTCAACATCTAAAAGCCGATTTCTTTTTTTCGATTTAATATCTACAAATGTAGAAAAAGCAACTTCACATAAATATGATTTTGGAAAAGGAAAGATGCATTTCAGGGCCTTTTCTGATAAAGAAGGATATGTTGATTGTAGGCGTAACCAGAATGATGGCCAAGAGCATTTCATATGCTTATTTTTTTAACAATTTTTTTTATTTATCTTTTAATATTTAGATAATAGAAGATTGAAAAGGTCTGCGTACCCCCAAAAAATCCATTACGTACCCCGGTTTGGGAAACACTGATTTAGAAGAATGCAGTAGAAATTGAAAGTTTATGGAATTCCGGAACATTTATGAGAATCATGAGAAAGTTTATCTGAGAAAATACTGAGAAATAATGTATTGATGACATAATCAATTTAAAATCTATATAGTTATTACTTATCTATCTGATGATGACAGTGAACTTGCCGAAATATATCGTATAAGTGATGTTAGTGGGGCGTTTTTTAATATTGAGCTTTTGGTTTAATGAAAATAAATGATAATAATTTATAAAAATTTAAACAATATATATATATATCAACGGTGGGCAAATGCGGCTCTTAGAGCCGCATGCGGCTCTTCGTTGAGTAAACTGCGGCTCATTGATAATTGAATTTTTGATAATTGAATTTGAAAATTGAATTCGATTTTTTTATTTTGAAATTTTTTCAACTGAATTTTTAAAAAAAAATTTTTTGTTGCAATTGTATTTTCATAAATGTTAAAAATTAACGAAACATTGTTTTTCACATTTTACTGCTTTTTAAAATTATTTTGTAGTAGGCGGCGCTTTGTTATAACAACGAGAGAGAAGCAATGAAAATAAATTTAGTGAAATTTAGTGAATTTTGATTAGTTAGTATTTTTGTTTGTACAATATTGCGGTCGTTTGTATATTTTAGTATAGTTTTCTATTCGTGATTTTTGAAAAATTTGGTAAGAAGATTTTTTATGAAGCATTTTAAAATTTTAAATTAATTAAAATTAAATTTATGTCTTTTTATTATTTTGTTTAAATTTCAGTAATATAAGTTATTCAAATTTATTATTACAATGACCTCAGAAAACATCAAAAAACGAAAATACAAACAAGAAAATAGAACTTTTCAAGAAGAATGGACAGAAAAGTTTTTTTTTATTGACAATAATGGTAAATCGTTGTGTCTTATTTGTAAAGTTACAATTTCCAACTACAAAGTAACCAATTTACGTCGACACTATGAAGTAAGTCATCCACACTTATCAATTCAATATCCACTCAATTCAAAATTGCGAACAGAAAAACTTAAGTCATTGCAATCAGGGCTTCAAAACCAACAAGGACTTCTTTTAGTCGAGAAGATGACAGTGCCAACGAAGCTAGTTTTTTGATAGCTTGGAATATAGCTCGTGCTAAACGTACATATGGAGAAGGTGAATTTATTAAGAGAAACTTGGAAGAAGTGATTAAAGTTTTGGATCCGGATAACTCAAAACTACATAAATTGATCTCACGTATTCCTATGTCACGTCGTACAACTGCGCGTCGAATTGGCCAAATTAGCGAAAATGTTGAAAATAATTTGATGTGTGATTTAAAAAATTGTACAGCATTCAGTTTAGCTCTCGACGAGTCTACTGACATTCAGAATGTTCCACAATTAGCCGTTTATGTCCGCTTTGTATCTTCTGACGTAAAAGTAAAGGAAGAAATTTTAGACCTAGTAGCTCTTAAAGAAACAACTCGCGGTATCGATGTCAAAACTGCGCTTGATGTAGTGATGGACAAGTTTGAATTGGCGCGTGATAAACTTGTAAGTGTTGCGACAGACGGAGCGCCTGCAATGATGGGGAAAAATCAAGGTCTCATTGGTTTTTTAAACAGAGATCCAAATATTCCTCATTTCTTATCTCTTCAATGCATAATTCATCGCGAGCATCTCATAGCGAAGTACTTTAAATACGAAAATGTGTGGAAGATTGTTTTGAAGATTGTGAATTTAATTAGAACAAATGCCAAAACACATCGTCAATTTAAAAACTTTTTAGAAGAATTAAGATTAAATGATGAAACAGATGAATTGCCCAATGATGTCTCCTTATGGTGTATTGTTAGATGGCTGTCAACTTACAATGTTTTGGACCGTTTTGTGGAACTCCTAAATCCTATCATAATATTTACCAAAGAAAAAGGAATAGCATACCCAGAATTAGAAAATGAAACTTGGCTTTCTGACTTAATGTTCCTTACAGACATTATGGAACATTTGCAAATATTAAATTTGGCTTTACAAGGAAAAGAAAAGATAATTATTGATTTGTCACAAACGTTATTTAGTTTTGAAGCTAAACTTCGGCTTTTTGTGAACGATCTTAGGTCGAAAATATTTAATCATTTTCCACGAATAAAAGCTAATAAAATTGATATCACAGAAGAAAAAGTAAACGAATACAGTGAAAAATTGGAAGAATTGCAAGCGGATTTCAAATGTAGGTTTGAAGATTTGAAAAGTTTTAAATCTACATTTGCATTTTTTGTGAACCCATTTATTTGTGATATTATTGAAGATGGATTTCCAATTTCTGAAGTAATACTTGTTAAAAAAGCGGTTGGGGAATTGGAGTTATTAGATATGAAAGAGGACCAGGCTTTGCAAATGCACCATAAAGTTACTTCTATAATTGAATTTTGGAAACTCGTACCAGAGGCAAAATATCCACACTTAAAACAAGCTGCTTGCCGTCTAATTTCAATTTTTGGTACAACATATTGTTGTGAATCTTTGTACTCCACAATGAAGTTCGTGAAGTCGAAATATCGTTCACAGTTGACCAATCAGCATCTTACAGAATTGCTGCGAACAGCTTTAACAAAGTATACACCAAATTTCAAAGATTTGACCAAAAGTCTTCGTTAATTCAAGAAATTGTATTACTTTTTATTAATGGATTTTTATTATATTTTATGTTTGTTACTTAAATTTTGAAATAATTGTTTTTAATAGCGTTTAAGTCTTTTTTAATCAAATTAATGAAATAAAAAAAAATATGTAGTTCACTATGGTGGCTCTTTAAAAAATAAATTTTCGGAAAATGTCTCTCATTGAACTCATGCGTGCCCACCCTTGATATATATATATATATATTCATTCTTTTTATTTTAGTTTTTATTTAGATATTCTATTGGTTACTGATACTAAGAAATTTGATATTTTTAGTAAATAATAGTGAATAAAAAATTTCCTTTTTCAAACAATTAATTTTTCTATACTAGTATTATTTTAAAGAAATTTGAAATAATTTTCGGAATCCGCTAAATATTTTTTCTTATTCTATAAATGCATTGTAAATAAAAACTCTTTTGTTATCTAACACAATAACTTTGAAACATATTATTTATAATTTTTTAAAATTTATTATTTAATTTATAATTTATTACCAATTATTATCGGTTTTCAGTTTTAATTGAGTTTAAAATGAAAACAAACAAACTTTTATATTATAAAAATGGGGTCAATTGATTCTCTTAAATAACAATTACAATAATACCCCGCTTAACATGAAGGAGGCGTTCCAAATTTTCCTAGCCTTAAGCAAAATAACTTTAAACAGGGTACAGATCATTTACAAAAATATGAAATCGGTGAAAATTTAACAAATTTTATTACATTTAAGGAAATTCATTTAATATAGATGTGACTTAAAAATACATAAATAATGGGTCTACGACAAAAGGCCGAAAACCAAAAGGCAGACAGACAAAAGGCCGACAGACAAAAGGCCGACAGACAAAAACCCGACGAGAACAAATAGCTGACAGACGAATAGCCGACAGGCTAAAAGGCCGACAAAGTATTTTTAAAATAAAACATGTTCTTTTTGTTCATGTCGGCTTTTTGTCCACCTCGGTCTTTTGTCTGTCAGTTTTTCGTCTCTGTCGGCATTTTGTCTATGTCGCCTTTTGTCCGGATCCCATAATACATGAATATATTTTATTTTACATAAATAAATTTAAATCACAAAAATAATTCTATTTAAAACAATTTTAAGTTGCCTTTTGAAAGTTTTTTCGAAAGTGGTTTGTTTTTCTGTTTTAAACGCTTCCTTAACCAGAATATAGTAGGCAGAAAATGCCTCACTAATTTTGCGTTTCTTTGTCGTAATTCTTTCAAAATTCTGATCTATTTTTACTATTTTTTCTATCACTAATGAAATTTAATTTAGCTCTTTCTTTAATTCTTTAATTGCAAATTTAGGTTCATTCGCTTCTTCAAATTCATCTTCACATTTATTAATATTCTACAGTCAATTCATCATGTGAGTTTAAAAGCTGAAAAGTATGACCCCCATTGAGTTATTATATGCGCTTCCATAACAAAAAGATTTCATTCGCATTAACAATTGAATGTGTTATAAATTTTTTACTCTGAACAATATTTTGAAACATTCGAGGAAATTCTTTAGCAGCTTGTGTATCAAAAGAAGCACTTTCACCAGTAATTTGTAGGGTATGGAGATTTAATCGATGCTTAAACCTGTCGAACCATTTACAATTTGCGGTAAAAGTTTTCTCTGTTAAACTTTCACCTTTTTTATTTTTTAAAAAGTATTTTTATCCTTTGTCATTAATAACTATATCACAATTTTACAATACGTTATCGGATGTATATATTCTTATTTATTATTTAATTACTGCCTGCTACTGATGCTTCCAGAAACTTGACACCTCTTATTAAGAAGTTCATTAAAGTTTGGCACCAATGACTGTGCTGTATTAACCTTCAGTATTGAACTAAGGTGCTCGTTAGAAATTTTAGAGTGAAGCCGAGTTTTGTTTATGTTCATTACAGAAAAATGCTGTTCACATACGTATGTACTTCCGAACATGGTTACTATCTTTGAAGCTAAACATTTAATCAAAAAATAATTTGATCCAACATATTGATAAAATGTGCCAATATCAACATCGTAAAAGTTTTTCCTCAAAACAGAATCTCACTGAACCTCAATTAATTCTAGCTGAAGTAGATGTAGTGTTTTTTTAACATTAACCGAAAACGGATTCTGAAAAATGGCAATGTCCTTTTCAAGATATTTAAAGTCGGCAAATCTTTTGTGGAACTCATTCTTCAAGTTGGAAATATTGATGCAGTACGTTTCTGTGTTGATTTCAGCTGGAAGTGCAATTCTGTAACTTGCCTTAACTGCACCATCACTGACTTCATAAACCCTCTTAAATACTGACTGTTGCTTATTCAAAGACTGTTATAATTGTTTCACGTAACTTACCGCTGTTTTTATTAAACTTCGAAGCATGGTTCTTTTCATAATGTCTTTGAACATTATAATCTTTGGCAACAGCAATCTATTTGTTACAAATCAAACATGTCGGTTTTCCATTAATGTCAACCGGAAAGTACGATAGTCTCCAGTTTTTCTGCACCACCAACACTTTTCGATAACTTTTCATTGCTTTAAAAACATGGTTATAAGTTCAGAAAATAAACACAATACAAGTAAAAATAAAAACAAAACACAAATGTAACAAATGTTAATTTGAAAAGTTACAGCGCAAACTATGATAAATGACTAATATTTACCATTAGGCCAGAACAACTAAAATAGACAAATACGACAAATTTGCCATAGGTGCGAGGGGATTATCGTCATAACTCTTTTTCTGGTGCCAGACCATTAGATATGTACACTAAGGTTCGTTCGCACGACTAATGTCTTGTCAGCGGTCTTGCATAGTCATTTGTCATGCAAAACATTACGCGTGGACGGCAAATTTGACACTTTGCATGAACTAACGAGGTTGGTAAAACTTTAAAGTAATGATGTGCTGGAACATTGTATACAAGAAAGACAGCAGACAGATTAGTGAAAATTAGTGAATATCAAAAACATCGATATATTTACTGATTCATAGTCAAGCTTTTTAATAAATACAATTTCTTAATTATATAGCGATTATGTAGCGATTAATATTTCGAACAAATCAAAGACTATTTTCATTTTTAACTACAAAGGAAATTTATTTAATTAACTATTATTATTATTATTATTATTATTATTATTATTATTATTATTATTATTATTATTATTATTATTATTATTATTATTATTATTATTATTATTATTATTATTATTAATATTATTATTATTATTAAGTGATGATTTCTTGGTAGCAGCATTTATTACTTAAAACAATAAAGTGATAAATTAAGTCTTTTGCTGCGAAAAATGTATTTAATGAAAAAAATTTCGACTATAAGATAGTAATTGTCAATTTCCTGGAAAATTACTAAACTAATCTGGCGAATATCACAAAAAACGAAAACAATTGCACAATGAAAAACTGCCAAACACCAACAAGATATGTGCTTTAGAAAAAAACATTGTTTATTGCATCACGTGCAATGTATACAAGGAAATATACATTGGAAGTACACTCAGGACCTTGCACCAAAGAGTTAAAGAACACTTAGATCCTGGTGGAAAAATCGTCGGTAAACAGACATCTCCAACAATATCAACCAAGAAAGATAGAAAAATATTTCAATCGAAATCGTAGCAAATGGAAACGTCCAAAAAAATGTCAGAAAAAGAAGCAATTCTCATTATAAACAGACAGCCAACAATCAACACTAAAGAAAAAACCAATGAAATCATCAATTTGGTCTGTTGTCATTGACCTTGAGAATAACTGATAATATAAATAAAATATAAAAAATTAATAAAAGTAATAATTAAAATAATATAGGAAATATGCTTTCAAAAGATAGGAATTAAAAATCAAAAAAATATTTAAATCGTGTATATAAATAGTTATTGGAAGCTATATTTTATAAATATTTTAAAATATTTTATTAAAATAGGCTTCTAGAGGCTAATTATAGAAGCTTTAAAAATTTTAAAATTTTGGTTGGTGTTTCATTTTGAATTTTAAAGGATATTTAATTTTAATTTTAATTTTAAATAAAATTTTTTAAAAAATTCAGAAAAAGAAAAAATATCATTATATTATATTTATAACCAATGAGAAGTAAGAAAAGGAAAAGAAGAAAAATCGAGATGTATGTTCGGAAAGAAGATTGCAAAATTTCAGGAGATTGACAAGGACTATCTTATAGTCGAAAATATTTTCATTAAATACATCATTTGCAGCAAAAAAGGTTTAAATTATCACTTTATTGTTTTATTATTATTATTATTATTATTATTATTATTATTATTATTATTATTATTATTATTAATATTATTATTATTATTATTATTATTATTATTATTATTATTATTATTATTATTATTATTATTATTATTATTATTATTATTATTATTATTATTATTATTATTATTATTATTATTATTATTATTATTATTATTATTATTATTATTATTATTATTATTATTATTATTATTATTATTATTATTATTTAAACTGTTTTAAAAATGTTCAATATTTGTTTAGAAATTGGAAAAAAGACATAATATTAAAAACTAAGATAAATGAAATGCATTAAATTTGGTCATTTAAAAAATTTTTAATTAATTTAATAGTTGGGGTCACGAAAAAAATAGTTTGGGAAACACTGCCTTAGGCTACTTGGTATTTAATGCGTTTATATAGTAGTTGATTTCTATTAAAATCGTCATATTGTAAAATTCGAAAAATGACTTTTTCAAACATTTCTACTTCTGTGAATGATGCATGGAAATAAATGGATTATTATTTAACGGAACAAAACAACATGAAGGCGCATTATATTTTCAAAATTTTGCTACGGATGACATGCAAAAAGATCATCTTAAAATGCAATTGAAAAACATGTAATATTATCATTTTGAAAATGAATAAAATACGTTGTTTACTTTATGCCTGCCCGTTGAAATTATATTTAAAAATATATTTTGTAAATAATAATCAAACTAAAAATGTTAGAATACTTACAACCAATGTTCCCTCTAAGCCATAAGCAGCAGTGCGCGCAAAGTCAGCTGCGCTGAGCAGCCTTTAAATACAAATGAGCGGTTGAATTAAATATACTGCGCTGAAAATAATTTTGCTGCGCTGGGGAGTTGGAGGTGCTGCGCGCGCGCGCACGCGCGCAGCTTAGAGGGAACGTTGCTTACAACCGATATTTATCTGAGAAAAACAATTTCTGAGTATTTACTTCATGGAAACGCACGTTTGACTCAACAAGTCGAAATTGTAAAGAATTTTAAAATGGCCTTCTATTTATTTTTTTTTGAATTTTTCTATACATTGTACAACTGAAAACAGAAATCTCAATCTTAGTGTTACCGACATATGAACATACGGTTTTTCATCTGAATGTAATTATATAATTAGATATCTCAATATTTAAACAAAAATAATATAATAGTTAAAAGTAAAATGTCCGTGAATAAACATATTTGTAGGCCGTGAGCAAATCCAGCTGATTTCTATTTTATAAAAACCGCAAATGTAAATAATGAAACTGTTTTCTCTTGATACATTAACTATTCTTTGTAGATAATAAAAATGTATTAGTATGTTTATTATAAATTTTATAGAGAACAGATACTGAAAGCCTCATATAAAGAAAAATTGAAATTATTTTGACTAGAGATAAAATGAATGCATTTCCCAAAGTAAATGTGACTTTTCTCATGATAATAATGCAAGTGTAAATACAAAGTTTATACTTATTTTAAACGTTTTTATTTGTGAGCTTGTAAACAATAAACCGTTGATGAAATTTGAATAGGAAATTTATTATTGGAAAAGGTTTTTGGATAAACATTTGAGTCTTTGGTAAAAAATAGTCGTCATAAAGACATTCCAATTTTTCTGACATTCCAATTATCAAATATATTAATTTAATAATTAAATTAAATGAATTATTAAATTAAGTAAATTAAAAGACATTGTTTAAATAGTCAATCATCCAATCTTTTTCGAACATCGCCACCTTTTATTTCATCACGAATTCAAAACTCTGGATTTGTAGGAATTTGTGGAAAATCTTGTATAGAATTCTCATCGGTATATTCCAGTTCTATTTGACCTACAGTTCAATCTAAATATTTATAATTTCCAAAAGTCAATATTATAATCCACAATACAGCTGCTTGTGGAACTTGGCACCACTCTATACTGAACATATTATTTCGGAAACATCACTCTATTTTTTACATATTTCCGTGTTGTCAGTGTTTGAAGCTCACCTAATGGAATTATCAGATTTTCTTATCAACATATTTTAAATATTGGTTTTATGCTCCTACAAAGACATACAATTCCTTACCTAATGTCAGGACTTAAAACTTCAATTGTTAATGACAGGCGTTAGTAGTAAAATTATTTTTGCTTTTATTCAATAATTTAAAATATTTATTCAACTTTTTAACCCTCGCCGATCATAATAGGATCATATTTGATTTGAAAGTTAAAAATTTATTCTTATCTTTAGTCTTAATATCGCCAATATTGCGTGTAGCGTAGCGTAATGAGAGTTCAGAATTTAGATATCATTTTCGACCAAAGATAAAAATGGAAAATTGTTAAGTATTTGTTTGAATAAAAAATATTATTATTTGTATAACTAGGGGCTGCGCCCCTGTTCGCTTCGCCTTACCAACCCCGTTATAACGCTGGAAATAATAGCGGGAAAATGATAATCATATCACGTTTGAAGAAGGGAACGAAGCGGAGGCGTTACGTAAGCATAGTACAACTATGTTATTAGAGTTTTTAAAGTTAAACATGATTGATGAATTTTGTTGAACACTTCCATATGATAAAATTCGAACGGGGTTGGTGAAAAATAAAAAAGAATAAAAAAAAATAAAATAAAAAAAATTAAAAATTAAAAATAAAAAAAATATAAAAAAATAAAACAAAATTTAAAAAAAACCAAAAAAAATAAATAATAAAATAAATAAATAAAAAAAAATAAATATTATTATTATTTGTTTAATATTGTAAAATTGTTTTGATAACGTTAATAAAAGTAAAAAATTGAAAATAGATATTCCTAAAAATAATTTCATGAAAACTCAAAAGAGAATCAAAAATTCACATGAACACAAATTGACGAAATATTTTGACACGAGTTGTCAAAAAAGTTAAAAGCAAAATACTAAAAATAGAAATTGGACACAAAATATTTCCATTGAAACATTTGTAAATTCAATAAATTAGTATGGAAATAATTCATTGATATTTTTTTTAACATAATGATAATAAATGAAATATTAATAAAATTAAAGTCCGACACTTTTCAAATCAAATACTCCCTCTGTCCAAAAATGATAGTCCAGTTTGACTTTTTTGGCAATTTCTTTAATACGTAACAGTGATACTTAAAATTCAGTTTTGTTATTTGTTCAATCAATAAAATAAAATTATTCAATGTGTAAAAGGTTTCACAAAACCGTTCAATTTTTTATATTTTCTATTGACAATCATTTTGGGAAAAAGGCTAAAATGCAAATGGACTATCATTTTTGGACAGAGGGAGTAATACAAACCCGATAATATTGAAACTTTATTTTTCACAACACCATTTTTATAATTCGGATCCAAAGTTTTATTGAGATACAAAATTTTAAGACATTTATTTTTAATATTCAGTAATAAGTGAGTTTTCTTAGAGAAAATTTTCGTTTTATTAAATTTGACTTATTGGTAAAATGACTCATAAACCTTCTTTTAGTAATCAAAATCTCCCAACACTCCTCAATCTCAGTAACCATCATAGAGAGATTCTCCTTTTTCCAGGTTATCTTAATGAAACAAAATCATTCAGACAAGGCAATCACTTTGCCAGTCATAATTTACGATTATTTATGATATAAACCAGTTATTCCGAAACATTTTTGTTCCCAATGCCCTAAGTCAGAATATTGGTCTACCTAACACAGTGCGCAGTTGATGCAGTTAGGTTAATTTAAAATTATAATAATAAATGAAAAACGTATTTTAATTCACAAACA
Organism: Schmidtea polychroa; assembly: GCA_959609185.1. Taxonomy (NCBI): domain Eukaryota; kingdom Metazoa; phylum Platyhelminthes; order Tricladida; family Dugesiidae; genus Schmidtea; species Schmidtea polychroa. The sequence continues at coordinate 9,284 of CAUHTR010003600.1, read as the reverse complement.
ATTTATTTAACAGAATCTGTTCAATATACTTATCATCAAAATAATTAACGGGGGGTGGGGGTAAACGACCTTGTTGTTCACCACACAACTTCTTAAATGTTGCAATCAAACTGAATAAAGTTACCTTTATTTCCTGTTTCGCGTTAATTTTCGCAGGATATTTACACTTTATTACAGGGACCGCTGAAAACCCGAGTTCGCACTAATAGGATGTTCCAAATAGAATTAATGTTAATTGAGCTTTACCACTGAGCAGAGGATATTCATTTTTTATTAATACCCAAAAATCAGTAAATTGAATGTTCCCAATTTTGTTTTCAATGTTGTATAAAAAAATCGTGCTTTAAGGGGTTAATTAATTTGTAATTTTATAATTAAACTTCTATGGGCATCATATATTAGATTATTATTATTATTATTATTATTATTATTATTATTATTATTATTATTATTATTATTATTATTATTATTATTATTATTATTATTATTATTATTATTATTATTATTATTATTATTATTATTATTATTATTATTATTATTATTATTATTATTATTATTATTATTATTATTATTATTATTATTATTATTATTATTATTATTATTATTATTATTATTATTATTATTATTATTATTATTATTATTATTATTATTATTATTATGCTTAATTCAAACATAATTTGTCAATTTTAAATTTTTAAATGTTGAAACATTTTTTTAAAGGTTGAAAATGAAAAAAAGGATTCAACAAAATTAATTAAGTAAAAAAGAGTTAATTTTTCATTTACCTTTTCAATTGAAATAGGAAGCTTGTCGTGTCTCCAACCGAAACTTTCTTCTGGCTCAGTGTGACTCTTGCGGTACCAAAAAAGAGGTTCGCAAATCTTCCAAGAATCGTATGGTTCATCATAAAATTACACTTTATGATTCTGATCTGTCCATTGAAAAATGATCCTAATTATATTTAATCAAAACTATTTACAAATGTCAATTAATTGGTTTCATTATAATATATAAATTATTATATAAATTATATATAAATTATTATTATATATAAATTATTATATATAAAATATATATAAATTATTATATATAAAATATATATAAATTATTAAACTCACACACAATTTAAATAATTATTTATTATTATATATTTAATCGTGTAAGAACATCCATTTTTATTATAAATATTTTTTATTCCACTGTCTAAAAATCATGAAATTTGGGTATATTTAAACAAATTTATTTTATATTATTTAAAAAATGTATTCTTAATTTTTAATATTTTACTTTACAAATACGATTGAAAAAAAACTCATTAAAAACAAAATTTATTTCACCAAATTTAAAATTAGAAAATATGTTTATGAAAATTCAAAAAATTGCATGACTTGCATCATTAATAATCTCTTATCAATGTAATTATTAATTTAATTATATTTTAATTAAAAGAGAACTTAACTATACTCGGTAATATTATCATTTTTCAGAAAAAATAATCACTTTTTTATTATTTAAAAAAAATTTATTTGAAGAAAAATATTTAATTTCGATGATTTACACTTAGACTTTTCCTGTAGGTCGACATAATATCAGACGCTCCGAGAGGTAGTAACATCTGTCGATTGTTGTTCATTAAGTTTCCTTGTCGACTCTTCATAGCTGTATTTTCAGATTTGTCACACAGCCCTACCATGTAAAGAGCTTGCCACCGAAACTTTGGTCCGCTCATGCAGTAAAGTAGGAAATGCATCGAGAAATGTAAATACCACAACGTGTAAACCAATTTCTCCAATCCGAATATCAATGGCCCGTATAACTTCTCATTCGTTTTAAGTAATAAATTCATATCAATGAACCAATAGGCGAGATCATAAATCAAAAGCGGCAAAGTTGAAATTATAAAAAATATATTAATAGTCATCAACATCTTCGTAAGGCTTGACGTTTTACGATCTCGACGTTTATCTGAAGTTGAAGCTTTATGAATAGACGGTGAATTCATTGGTATGAGTTCAGGAGGTTTTAATAAATTGGCATTCATTTTATTTTCCAAAGAAAAATTAGAAAATGCATTCTCTTTTACAGTGTGTTGGTGAATTTTCATTTTCTCTCGGATATTTTTCATATGTTTTACCTTTGCAATTATCATTACGTTGGCTGTCAACATTGTCAATGATGGAAGAATATTGACAAATATTAAGTCGAAAATCGGAAAAATTAGTTTAAATCTTACGTCTGACCATTCACAAATCGTTTTGTTTGTATGAACTGAAATCAATGAAGAAACACTCCATATAAAGTGCGTATTGATCATCACACAAACCATAGAAACTCCTGCAATTGTTGCCTTTGCAGTTTGAATGGTGCAGAATTTTTTCGATTTAAATGGGAAAATTACCCAAAACATCCGATCGAGTGTAACAAAAACCAACAGCCAAACACTAATATAGGTCATGGTGAAGCCGAGCAAGTTGACAATGTGACAAAATACCGAATGTTTTTGGCGCAACTGCATTGGGAAAAAAAACATGAAATCTATAAACTGGCCACCGACACTGAAGATCAGAAAAATCATGTCCACAATTGCCAGGGCTTTTAGATATATAGATGTGCTCATTGTATTCATGTTCGGATACTGCAAAACTAGAACGGTCATAATGTTCCCCACGACTCCGAACACGATAATAAACGTCCAAACTACAATACAAATGTTTCGAATAACTTTCACGGTTTCAGGAATAACTTCCATTCAGTATCCGATTTTCTCTCCTAGGATTTTAGTGTTAAATTTTAATTCCACATGTTTGCACATTCTTTGTTATTTATGGGAAATGATTTTGATTGTTAAAGATTTGGTCAATTTTGATTGGAGGAATTTAATGACGAATCAAATACTAGAATGTTAAAATTAATTTAAACAATCTTTTAAAATTTAAATTATTGCAAATACATTTAAAAAAAATTGTAATACATTTTCTTTATTTCATAAATAGACTCATTCATAGCTAAACAAAAGCTAAGGGAAAGATATTTTCTATAAAATTATAATTGAGTATTAAGAACAATGGCATTATATTAATACACTATTTGCATTTTTTAATACATTACATGGATTAAAGATAATTATTAAAAAAAATATATCAAAATATATATTACAAAGGGTGACTGAAATTGGAAAAATACTACTTGTGAAAATTCAATTCAATTTAATAAAATATAAAATCTAGTATTAAATATTTTACAAAAAGAATAAATATTTTTCATTATAATAGATTTTGAAATTTGAAAATATTAAAAATTGATGGAAACTATTTAAAGTCAAAAAGAGAAAAATTAAATTTTACATAAAATGGTATATGTATTTTTCACACAGTCAACGACTTTCAGTGCTTTTAATTTTCCACGTGATATTTATATTTTAATCAAAGGACTTTGTAAAAAGAGAAAGAGAGAGAGAACAAATATTGAAAGCTAACCAGGGACGGAATCAGTATTATAAGAAACCATAGTATGCTTAGATGAATAAAATTGCATGAGACAGTGCGGATCGCACTAGAAATGGGAAATTAATTAGTAATCAGATTTAGATTTTGAAAAATGAGTCTGGGGAAAAGTAGTTGACGGGGAACGATATGATGTAAATGATATTTTTAAGAAATACAATTAATTAGGAATATCTTAGGAACGGAAAAAACAAATAAATAAAAAATAGGAATCCTTTGTCAGTGTGATTGGTGGAAGGGGAAAGATTACCTCGAGAAAAGCATATAATGGAGCATGTAATACTTTTAATTTCCAACAATTTGCAAGAAAGCTGCAGAGAAAGTAATTTAGAAACTTTCAAGAAGATATAATTTGATTCGTGACTCAATGACTAAACAGATGATTTTGCTATCTAAGAGATTGAAAATTGCAAACAATTGGCATTTTGCCTCAGATAAGCGAAAAGAAATTTAAAGCAGATTAAAGGAGTAAACGATAAAAGATGCAAAAGTGAATATCATGAAACTTTAAGATGGACCTAGAAGAATAAGAAGCCAAATCAAATAAGAGGAGAACGAGACGAAATTTTATCGAAATCATTATTACTTCATTGTGTAAAACCTTGATGCAGTGACAGTTGAAACTAAATTATCAGTTGTTCCGTCATGGTTTAAAATGTAAATATTTTATATTCAATATCCTTTTAAAATGTTTTCTATTTATTTATTTGTCATAGGACAGATTGAGTCATAGAAACTGAATATTTATTAGCCCCCAACCAACTGATGCGTGTCCAACAGAACATTTCAGATTAAATAATTTCACATTTTTGATGGTCTTATTGTGTTAACATATATGTTATATATCAGTGAAAATTTTTTTTAAAATATATATAATAATATTTATAATAATATTTATAAAATATTCTTGATTATAAATTTTTTTTCCTGGAAATAATGAAAACAGAATGATTTAAGGAAAAATTTAGAATTGATATAATATTTATGAAATAAGTGATGCGTGTTAATATCATGGTGAATGGTTATTAACGAGATTTATTCAAGCTTCTAAATGTATTTTCGATAAAATGATAAATATATATCTTAAGTATGGCTGGAACAACAATTAATTACTAATACCTTTACAAGCAATTCTTTAATGTAGGACAGATTTCGGATTATTGTCGCTGTCTATAACAATAACATTTAAAAGAACGTCTCACTCTTTGAAATCAAAACATATATATCTTTTGGAATACAAGGTGTCGAAGTAATATAAAGATGGTAATGTGACAGTGACAATAGGTCGAAATCTTTAATCTTTGAACAATAGATTTTCTTTAATTAGTTTTATTAAATTATTTTTTATTTACCAATAATAATACAAAGAATTAAAATGTTAAATTAAATTTAATTAATTAAAATATAAAATGTAACACCAAAACGCAAAATGGAATTGAAATGCAAAATTAATTAAAAACACGATGAAAGAATTCAAAGTTGATATTTTCGGAGTGAAAAGTTTAAGCAGGCGACAAATGTAAAAATAAATACAATTATAATAATATTAAATTAATTAGTGTCCCTTGACAAAGTTATTTAGAAAATAAAAACTAATTAATTAATTAATTAATTTAATTAGAAATAAAATCTCCGAGTTGGGCTGACATAATTCAATTTTTATCATTAAGTTCAAACAACTGTGATTATGAGGAAGTTGAAAGATTCTTAAAGATTAAATTAGAAATTTTGTTAAATTTAAAAAATATTTTTATCGAAAAATATTTTAAAAGAAAAATTGAAATTTATTTAAATAACAAAAATAAGAAAGACAAGTTTTTGAGTGCAAAAGTTGTTGAATAAAATTTATGGAATTATTTAGTGATTTGGAACCAGATATTAATGTTGTAACGGATGAGAATCCTAATAGTTGTATTTCTGTTAAATTTAAAATTAACATTACATTCAAATCACTGCATCCGATTTATTTATTCGGGATTGACCAGCGATTCTGATGGCAAAGTTGTTTTAGCTTAATGGCACTCATCAATATTTTTATAAATTTGATAAGTGGTACAAAAATTTGTGATATTTGATACAGCTTTGTGATGGAGTTGTCAGATTCAGATATCTAGTCAGAAAGTTGCTATGTAATTTTCTTACATGTTATCGACTATAGAAAAATAAGCTGGAAAATAATTTGCCATTAGAAATCTAATCGAATATTACATTAAAGCCCATTGCACATATCACAAATTTAAGTTATATATTGTGTTGTATTATGTATTAATCAACTTTCTTTGAATTATTGAACGAATGTTGATATTAAATTATAAAAATAATATTTCTTAGATATATTTTATATTAAAAGATTAACTACAGAAATTTCCTAATTAGTATAATAGAATATTTATTAAAATAAATAATCCAATAAGGTCAGGAAATCATTTGTACGGTGACCCGTCAAAAAAACCTCTGACAAAACGGCCCGGCATAAAGGCCCCCGACAAAAAGGCCCCCCCCCCCAGTCGAACCACTTACTGAGTAAACAAAAACATTGTTTCCGAAAGTTTCACACCCCATCAACAACTATACACTTATCCCACTCGCTCTGGACAGCCCTAAATTCTATTTTACATCGCACCGCCACATATTCTCTTCCTGACCAGCCTGATACATCCACTATTCCTAACGCATTCCGTAAATTCTTCAATGACAAGATTGATCGAATTCGTGCCAAATTTAGTATTTCGACCTCTCCTGGTCCATATGAAATTCAAACTACTCTCCCGTCAAAACCATACCATAGTACTATATGCATGTGTAATAGCAAACGTATAGAACCTATTTTAAACAGGCCAAATCGTTTGTAGCCAGAGATAGGTAGGCATTCTTTTGGCATTTACCAGTTGACGCTTAAATATTCACGGATGACGTCATCATAGCAACGTCACAATACAATATTGGTGTCGTTTTGAAGTCAACATACATACAATAAAATTCACTCTGTCACAAATTTCTCCACATTATTTACATGTCTATACATCAAACATGCAAGAAATTTATTATTAATAATAGACTGCGTTCAAAAAAAAATTATAATAATAATATAAACATTACCCAGTGCAAATTCCAATAGTAGACTAGTTTCGCGCTTTTGGCTCTCATCAGTACTATGCAGGAGACGCGAAGATTTCTCTCAGATATAGAAGGTGTATGGACGGTGTCTCCAGAGGTTAATATGATTTTTTATATGCCATGTTTACAAGTTTGCCGATATTTTTTATGTGGTTTAGCTAATTTGCAAGTACTATGATTTCCAGTGTACCAGGGAGAGTATGCAATAGAGTTGAATCAGCAATATTGTATACTTACCTGGCGCGAAGAGAAATATTTTCGTCTCCTGTATAGTACTGATGAGAGCCAAAAGCTCGAAACTAGTCTACTATTGGGATTTGCACTGAGTATCACAAAGCTTGTAATGTTTATATTATTTTAATGTTAGACATCCGAAAAAAAATATTTTACAAAATAATAATAATAATAATAATAATAATAATAATAATAATAATAATAATAATAATAATAATAATAATAATAATAATAATAATAATAATAATAATAATAATAATAATAATAATAATAATAATAATAATATAATAATAATAATAATAATAATAATAATAATAATAATAATAATATAATAATAATAATAATAATAATAATAATAATAATAATAATAATAATAATAATAATAATAATAATAATTATAATAAACTTCTTAAAGTACCGTGTCTAACACTATGTGTCATTCGATGGTACTTGAATAAATCTGAATTAATGCACAAGTAATGGTAAGTAAATTCAATTTCCGTACCGAAACGTACTGACATACGGAAATTGAATTTTTAATTTTGTAAAAATGTGTGTATTTAATAATAATTTAAAATATCGAATTTTTTTCTGAACATTTTTACGATATAGGGCCCCCATAAATAATGTTGAGTTGGCCACCACAATTCTAGAGACGGCCCTGTTGAATTCTCGGTTCCGATCATCACCACATTCCTTGAGCGGAGCTATGTTGTGATTTTTTTAGCCTTGGGGACGCCTCCGATGTCGTCTTCTCGACGACGAAACGGGCATTAAGCTATAGGCTTATTTTTATTATTATTATTATTATTATTATTATTATTACTATTATTATTATTATTATTATTATTATTATTATTATTATTATTATTATTATTATTATTATTATTACGAAACGTCATTATTTTATTATTATTTCTTGTACTACATTATTTTAACCTTGCATTACTGATAATAATCCTGCAAACTCAAACTGAAATCCAGAAAATCTCTGTTGCACGCATAAATTATTGTATGGCATTTACATGGTTGACCCAGAAAAATTTGTTTGCAACCAAAATGTAACGGCCTCTTATTTGCGTGAATACATTTTTCACAGAAGAAGAAACATAGTCAGGTTTGATTGCAGGCACTTAATAATAGTATGAAATGCCTAATAGTACGTAGTTATAAATTTTAGTATTATCACCATTATCACCAATATCAACAATTATCAATATTATCACTAAGATCCAATTCAATTTTCTATCTACGCGGTCCTATTAGCGGGGGCCCTTTTGACAGGGGTCGATTTTGCCAAGGGCCCTTATATTAGAGGCCCTTTTTATGGGGCCGTTTTGTACCGGGTCGTTTTGACCCTTTTGGGTAAGGGAATTCTTTATTTTTCAGTTATTACAGTAATACCATTAAATATTATTGTTGTTGACAAGTGAGGTTGATGAAAATAACTGATTTTAAAATTGACTTGTCTAAAACGTTCAATCCTATAATTGTTATACAGTGTAACAGTAGAAGAGCTAAAATTTGCAATAATATACATTAATTGATGCAGCAATATGATTGTATTTAAGTTTTTTGTTAAACTGGTAAGCATTAATAATTAAAAACATAAATGTTCTTCCAAATAAATAATTTGATTTAGATTTTGAAATTTTTGCAAATGTATTTTGTTAAACATAGGAAATTTATCGTATTAAGCCATCATATATCCATTAAGAATTTATTAAAAATAATTATTTGATAAAGATTAAAAATTGAAAACCTGAACTCCAGAGTTTAAGTTACTAATTCCTATTTGTAAATTATTTTGTTTTAACTTTCTTTATTCTTCTTATGTTTTGCGCATGTGTGTGTTTGAGTAAACAAATGTAGGTCAATGCGATTTACACCTAACTGCGAAAGTTAACATTGTCTATAATCTAAAAAAAAATCAATAAATATATATTATAGCAACACACAAACTTACCTGTGTGTAAAAATTTAATGCTGCGAAAGTTAACATATTTATTATAGGAATCTAAAATGTGAGAGAAAATAATTAAGCATACAAACACAGCACACATAATGAAAAATACATGCAAAATTAATAAAGTGTTTTTTTGCGAAATTAAAATTGATTAACACATCAATATTTTCAAATTATTTAAAAAGTTATGCACAAAAAATCTTTTGAATCAGATTCCGACTGCTCTACCTTGAGCTTTAGAGAAAAAGAAGAAAATACATCGTAAGATTTAATTATAAAATAATTTAGAATATAAAATTTCTTTAGATTTACAGATATTGAAGAAGGTCCTTCGACATCTTTGAATTTGCAGGACAAAAATCGCAAATCGTAAATTTTAATAAATTATTTTAACAAATTAATATTTTCATAGAATTACAGAAAAAGACAAAATTCGAAAGAAGATTACAAAAACATAAAAAAAT